>SEYY01005545.1:0-2500 GCA_009176605.1 Armadillidium nasatum
GTACTAAAATGGTTTGGACATAATGTGTAGAATGAATGAGACAGAATAGTGTGCAAGGTATTAAATCTGAGGTGGTCGGGGGAGGGGACTGGAAGTCCAAAAGTGGAATGGATAGATGAGAGAGAGAGATTTTGGGTGGAAGGAATTTGAGTTTAGAAGAGGGTGAGACTTGCTGAGGACAGAGAAAGGGCGTGGTGAAAAGGAGGAATGGATGTTTTGAAGAATTGCTGCTCCGCAAAGGGGGAAAGAAAAGAAAATGATAAAAAAAAAATTATATATATATATATATATATATATATATATATATATATATATAATTATATATTATATATATATATAATATATATATATATATATATTATTTATATTATATATATTATTTCAGCATATCTGTATTATATTTATAAAACAGCATTTACTATTAAAAAATCAATTTTTTAATTAACTTTTAACAATCTTTCAAAAATAGTTTAGTATGGAACTTTTTTGATATTGACAGAAGTGATAAATCTAAGGTGAAGTGTAATATATGTAAGAAGCTTTTTTCACGAGGTGGAAAAAAAAGTATATACCTATAATACAAGTAATTTGTCGAAGCACTTAAAATCTTCACACAAAAATGAATTTGAAGCTGCTGAAATGGAAATGACTAAACTGAAGAAGGGACAAAAGAGGAAAGTGGATGATTTTGTTTTTTCAAAATCCACTGCAAGTCCCTCAGATGACCCTTCAACAAGTAAAGGTACTTTCTTAATCAAAATAATTTTTGGTGATTTTAATGTTTTTTAAAACTATGGAATTAATTTTAAATATTATAGTTATAATAATAACTTAATAATAATAATAATAATAATAATAATAATAATAATAATAATAATAATAGATGAACACTTTACTTCCTTAGTTATCTCACATTCATGAAATTGTAATGGGTTCATTTGAGAATAACCTTTCCAAACCATCTTTTTCACAGGCTTCCTATATATATATATATATTATATATATATATATATATATATATATATATATATATATATATATATATATATATATATATATATATATATATATATATATTATATATATAATATATATATATAAACCTTCAAATACTTATCTTTTTCCTTTTCCTCTTCTGCACTTGCAACTTTTTTTTCCCAGGAATCATAATTCCTTATTTAATTAATTTAAATTTCTTTATATTCAGACCAATGTCAGAAATTTGGGAAGGATGATGGAAATAAGATTCAGCCAACTTTAGAAGAAACTTTTGAATTGAAAAAGTTATGGGATATCAATAGCACATTTGCTAAACCAATTCATAATCTTATTGCTGAAATGATTGCCCTTGATAATCAGCCAATATCAATAGTAGAAGATATAGGATTCACAAGACTAATCAAAAACTTAAAACCCAATTATCAGATCCCAAGTAGGTGGTATTTTGCAAACAATATTATACCAACAATACATAAATCTGTAATGGAAAAGGTAAAGTCAATCGTTGACAATTGTCAATATATAACCTTTACAACTGATATTTGGACAAGCATCTCTAATGATGCATTCATAAGTTTCACTGGTCATTGTGTTAGTCCAGATTTTAAATTTCAGACAGTTGTACTTAGAGTAAAGCCATTTCCTGGGTCTCATACAGCTGTTCTTATCGCCAAGACATTCAAAGAAGTTGTAGAAGAATTTAACATACTATCCTATAAGATTCACTTAATTGTCAGAGACAATGATCCCAACATAGTTAGAGGCATTGAGAAAACTGGTCATGATAGCTTGAGCTTCTTTCTGCACACACTACAACTAATTATTAAAGATTGTATTTTTGAACAAAAAATAGTAAAGGACATAATAGCTAATTGCCAGCAGATTGTCACACATTTTAGTCACTCTGCTTTAGCAAAAACAAGATTAATAGAGTTACAAGAGCAAAATAACTTGCCTAAGCATAAACTAATACAAAATGTTCCAACCAGATGGAACAGTGTTTATCTGATGTTAGAGAGAATTTCTGAACAAAAAAAAGCTATAGTAATGTACTGCAGTGAGTCACCCAATTTACCATCTATGGACGCAACCAAATGGAGTTTAATTTCAAAATTGTGCTACCTGTTTAAAGTTTTCCATAAAATTACAGTACGATTTAGTGAACGTGAAAGCTTGGTTTCAGATATTCTTCCACAGATTCAATTTCTAAAGTTGTTTTTGGACAAACCAAAAACAGAGTCAAAATTTTCTGGATTAGGAATCACAATAAGTGCATTAAAAGATACAATGGAAAAGAGATTTTCAAAATACCTACAAAATTACAATAATATAATTTCAACATTTTTAGACCCAAGGTACAAAACAAATTTCTTCCTAAAAGATGATACTGAAGAAAATGAACAAAGTTTAACAAGCTTAAAAAATATAAAAAATAAAATCATGCAAACAATGAAGAAACTAACGGACATGAAAGAGACTGAAGATCAAATTAAAAGTGATA
>SEYY01005545.1:7500-12500 GCA_009176605.1 Armadillidium nasatum
TTGAATCTGTGGAAGAATATCTGAAACCAAGCTTTCACGTTCACTAAATCGCACTGTAATTTTATGGAAAACTTTAAACAGGAAGCACAAGTTTGAAATTAAACTCCATTTGGTTGCGCCCATAGATGGTAAATTGGGTGACTCACTGCAGTACATAACTATAGCTTTTTTTTGTTCAGAAATTCTCTCTAACATCAGATAAACACTGTTCCATCTGGTTGGAACATTTTGTATTAGTTTATGCTTAGGCAAGTTATTTTGCTCTTGTAACTCTATTAATCTTGTTTTTGCTAAAGCAGAGTGACTAAAATGTGTGACAATCTGCTGGCAATTAGCTATTATGTCCTTTACTATTTTTTGTTCAAAAATACAATCTTTAATAATTAGTTGCAGTGTGTGCAGAAAGCAGCTCAAGCTATCATGACCAGTTTTCTCAATGCCTCTTACTATGTTGGGACCATTGTCTCTGACAATTAAGTGAATCTTATAGGATGGTATGTTAAATTCTTCTACAACTTCTTTGAATGTCTTGGCGATAAGAACAGCTGTATGAGACCCAGGAAATGGCTTTACTCTAAGTACAACTGTCTGAAATTTAAAATCTGGACTAACACAATGACCAGTGAAACTTATGAATGCATCATTAGAGATGCTTGTCCAAATATCAGTTGTAAAGGTTATATATTGACAATTGTCAACGATTGACTTTACCTTTTCCATTACAGATTTATGTATTGTTGGTATAATATTGTTTGCAAAATACCACCTACTTGGGATCTGATAATTGGGTTTTAAGTTTTTGATTAGTCTTGTGAATCCTATATCTTCTACTATTGATATTGGCTGATTATCAAGGGCAATCATTTCAGCAATAAGATTATGAATTGGTTTAGCAAATGTGCTATTGATATCCCATAACTTTTTCAATTCAAAAGTTTCTTCTAAAGTTGGCTGAATCTTATTTCCATCATCCTTCCCAAATTTCTGACATTGGTCTGAGTATAAAGAAATTTAAATTAATTAAATAAGGAATTATGATTCCTGGGAAAAAAAAGTTGCAAGTGCAGAAGAGGAAGAAAAAGATAAGTATTTGAAGGTTTATTTTATATATATATATATATATATATATATATATATATATATATATATATATATATATATATATATATATATATATATATATATATATATATATATATATATATATATAGGAAGCCTGTGAAAAAGATGGTTTGGAAAGGTTATTCTCAAATGAACCCATTACAATTTCATGAATGTGAGATAACTAAGGAAGTAAAGTGTTCATCTATTATTATTATTATTATTATTATTATTATTATTATTATTATTATTTTAAGTTATTATTATAACTATAATATTTAAAATTAATTCCATAGTTTTAAAAACATTAAAATCACCAAAATTATTTTGATTAAGAAAGTACCTTTACTTGTTGAAGGCTCATCTGAGGGACTTGCAGTGGATTTTGATACAACAAAATTATCCAGTTTCCTCTTTTGTCCCTTCTTCATTTCCATTTCAGCAGCTTCATATTCCTTTTTGTGTGAAGCGTTTAAGTGCTTCGACAAATTACTTGTATTATAGGTATTACTTTTTTTTCCACCTCGTGAAAAAAGCTTCTTACATATATTACACCTCACCTTAGATTCATCACTTCTGTCAATATCAAAAAAGTTCCAAACCAAACTATTTTTGAAAGACATTGTTAAAATTTAATTAAAAAATTAAGTTTTGAATAGTAAATGCTGTTTTATAAATATGATACAGATATGCTGAAATTATATATATATATATATATATATATATATATATATATATATATATATATATATATATATATATATATATATATATATATATATATATATATATATATATATATATATATATATATATATATATATATATATATATATATTTCACTTATCACCTTTCCCACTTTCATGGGGTGGTGCCAGCCACAATTCCCTTACAAAACATCCATTCCTACCTTTCATCTCCTTTCACCACCGCCTTCCATCTCACTCTGTCCTCAGCAAGTCTTCTACCCTCTTCTAAACTCAAATTCCTTCCACCCAAAATCTCTCTCTCCATCCATCCATCTCCACTTTGGACTTCCAGTCCCCCTCCCCCGATCCACCTCAGATCTAAGTACCTTGCCCACTATTCTGTCCTCATTCATTCTACACATTATGTCCAAACCATTTTAGTACACCCTTCATCCATCTACATATCTCCCTTATTCTTTCATTTCTAATCCTAGCAATCCTTCTTAATTTACATATCGCTCTCAAACCTTTCATCTCAAAGACATTCAAACTTTTCCTCGCCCAAGCATTTATCATCCATGTTTCACACCCATACATTACAGAAGGTAAACACATACATTCAAACATTCTTATCTTTAGTTCTTTCGAAATTTTTCCTTTTTTCCAAACTTCTCTTAGGCTCCCCAACACTTTCCCTTTACCACTCTATTTTTTATTTCTTTTTCCGTCGAACCCTTAGCTTCCATCAACAATCCTAGATATTTGAATTCATCCACCTCTTCAAGTCTCCTTCCCCCCACTTCTACACCCCACATTCCTCCCCCCACATCTCCTCATCCCCGCCTCCAATCCTCATAACTTTGCTCTTCGCTGGAATGACTTTCAATCATGTTTGTAAATTTTCCCTCAAACTCTCACCAGTATTCTCAACTTTTCAGCAGATTCTGCCACCAGCACCGCATCATCTGCAAAAAGTAAAATGTTCACATCCTATTCACCCTCCATATTTTTCAACCTAATACCCTTCCCTTCTCTCTCTTTCCCAACTACACCATCCATCAATAGGTTAAATAACCATGGAGACATAACCATCCCACCCATATGCTAAACCAATCGGATAGTTCCCTCTTCACCCTCACTCTTGATCTACAATTCGCATAAAAGGCTTTGATCCCTTTCAGTAATTTCCCGTTCAACCCCCTTTCCATTAATATTTCAAACAACTTCCTCCTGCATAGCCTATCGTATGCTTTTTACAAATCCAGAAAACATATATACCCCATTTTATTTTTTTCACGCAATTATATATATATATATATATATATATATATATATATATATATATATATATATATATATATATATATATATATATATATATATATATATATATATATATATATATATATATATATATATATATATATATATATATATATATATATATATCCTTCGGTGGGCAAAGGCCGGAGGCCTACCAAACTCCACCGGATGACAACATATCAGAATACATGGCGTTTATATATATATATATATATATATATATATATATATATATATATATATATATATATATATATATATATATATATATATATATATATATATATATATATATATATATATATATATATATATATTATATATATATATATATTTTGCTACTCAAATAAAACCAGAACACTTTTTACACTTTTTTTTAAGAAATATGGGAAAACCACCCTACTCCTTCAAAGCTAAATGTGTCACTAAATCAATGATCATTGAGTATCTACATGGTACGGTATCTATTGCATGCTGACTCGTGTTTGTATTTCTTGCTTTTCAATTATAGTCAGCTGATTTAAACTGAGTCAAGAAGATTTATATTTACGTGGGTGATATTTTTTTCATGTAGCTCTCTCTCTCTCTCTCTCTCTCTCTCTCTCTCTCTCTCTCTCTCTCTCTCTCTCTCTCTCTCTCTCTCTCTCTTGTTCACATTTATGCAACATCTGCAGGGTAAAGTGAAGATACGAATTCAAATGTACCTTTTTTAAACCGAAGTCTGACCATATATATATATATATATATATATATATATATATATATATATATATATATATATATATATATATATATATATATATATATATATATATATATATATATATATATATATATATATATATATATATATATATATATATATATATATATATTGAAACTTTTCACTTTTTTTAAAAACTTTTATTTTATTTATTTGAATTACTTTTATTCTTTTAATTTAGGTGTTTTTGATTTTTTTTTCTTTCAAAAATTCTTTGCCATTCACTGATAAACCGAAAAAAATCGTATTACGATCATTTCCTCTATGTAGGTAGGCTTGGTAGAAAAGTAGAATTCGTAGTTTCTCTCTTGAGAATTATTAGACCTGGTATCGGTATCGGTATCGGGCATTTTTTGCCGATACCGATACCGATACCGATAAAAAGATCGATACCGATACCGATACCGATACCGGTATCGGAAAATATGCCGATACTTGCCGATACCGATACCGATACCGATACTTCACTCCATCCCTAATATATATATATATATATATATATATATATATATATATATATATATATATATATATATATATATATATATATATATATATATATATATATATATATATATATATATATATATATATATATATATATATATATATATATATATATATATATATATATATATATATATATATATATATATATATATATATATATATATATATATATATATATATATATATATATATATATATATATATATATATATATATATATATATATATATATATATATATATATATATATATATATATATATATATATATATATATATATATATTATTTGAGCTGGCTGCCGTCAGTTATGAACGTATTAAAAAGATAAGAGAGAAAGAAAAGAGATGAGTCAGAAGAAGAAGAAAAAAAGAAGTCTGAAAACTGCATGACCGAACCCTACGTGCATGGGAGCTTCAGACCGAGAAACAGAGATTATTATTGGAACATCTTCTCACAAGATTTTAAGAATACGTAGTAAATAAATTTCCGTATCCGTATTTTAGGGCGACAGAGATAGCAACCCATCTCGTTAACTTAATTGCTTGTATCAGCTCAAGGACTAACATTGTAAACTTATGAGCCTTGAAGCATGTTATTCTCGAGAATTTAGGGC
>SEYY01005545.1:17500-25000 GCA_009176605.1 Armadillidium nasatum
TTTTGGTTTCGAGATATAGCCTCTCAAATTTGGCCAATTTTAGAAGAAATGTCAAAATTTAAAAAGTTTAAGATGCTATACCTCGAAAAGACCAAATAGCATTTAATAATGTACTAAATAAAAGTTGTAGCACTGCACTGTCCCTCCTCTTTACACTAACCAAAGCTAAAAAAAATCCTCAAGTGCAGTTTTTAAAATAATTTTTTGGCCTGAAGGATAAAATTTTCCAATTTAAAAAAAAAAACAATGTGTTTATATACTTTTTTTTTCTAAAGCATATATCACAAATCGCGAGGTAACGTTTCTTGCAATTGGGGCTAAGAATATTCAGTTAAATTTTCAGGATTTCGCACTGAAAGAGAGATCTATTTCTTCGCTATTCACATTTTTTTAAAGTTTGACTCCAAATAGCTTTCAAACCGTTATTGACTCAGAAAACAGTCAGAAATCGAATGTTTTCAGCGGGAAAAAATGCATATACACTGCATTATTAGAAACTTTTTTGAAATTGGACCCTCCCTTTAGACGATTCTGGAGCTATTTGGATTCCTCCAACCATCTTCGTCTTATTTATGCCTAAAATTGTAATTTCTTCTAAAGAAGTAATTTACGCTCTCTCTGAGCTCATTACTAAGAAGGCATACTCTACTAATAGAAGCTTTCCTATCGTTCTCCAAATTTGTGTTATTTAACTTTCACCCTACCTTGGTAAACTATTTCGTCTATGCTTTTCTACTTCTACTGTACCTTCTCTTCTTGCTGGAAACTTGAGATCATTTAACTTATGATAAAAAGAAGGATCCCTTTCAACCTTTTAATTATTGTCCTATTTATTTAACCTCCGTTCTTCCTGAAGTTTTAGAATGTATCCTTAGCAGGAAGATTTGGAAATATCTCAGCTCTTCTAACCTCTTCTCTGATCGTCAGTATGGCTTATGTAAGAAAAGCTCTACTAGTGGTCTTCTTTGTCTTCTCTTTATTTCTTCAATTTCTTCATGAAATATCTACTCATATACCGATGACTCTATCCTTCATTGCTCTTTTCATTTTGAAACGTATCCCACCCAATAGCAATTAATTAGCTCTAGGAGGGTAGCCATGGAGCAACTAACCTCTGATCTTTCACGTATTTCAAATTGGGGCAGTAAAACATGGTTGTTTCCAAAGCTTCAAAAACTCAGTTCCTCCATCTTCCCCCTCAACATAATCTTCCACGCAACTATGACATCTTTGAAAGCACTCAATTTAAACCTACTTCTGTTCAAAATATTCCTCATGTTTCTTTTCTCGTGATCTTTCTAGAAAGTATCACATTACTTCTCTTTCAAAAGCTCCTAAGAGTTTGAGTGTTCTGGGAGCTCTAAAAGCTACTAAGATTTTGAGTGTTCTGGGAGTTCCACCTAAATTTCTTTACGCCACCTCATTTTCTTGATCTTCATAGGAGTGTTGTTCGTTCCTGTATAGAGTAAGCCTCACTCACCTGGGATGATTCTGCTCACACAACTCTCCCTTGAAAAGGTGCAGTCTAGAACTTTTCGTCTTATCAACTGTTTTGCTATCACTAACTCTCTTTTGTCTCTTTCTGACAGTTCAAATCGTTGTATCACTCTCTCTATAATATCGCCATTACACAGGGCACTGCTCTTTTGAAGTCTCTAGTCGCACATATTTCCTCCAATGTGAAGGGCTCATGCTACACACTCTTCTACACAGTCTCATTTTTTTCTCTATTCAACTCTCCGACCTCAAAGTTAACTATTATGATCAATCTGGCATGTACTTTACTGGTAAAGTCTGGAACACACTTCCTTCTTTGTTTCCTCAACTTCAATTGAGTGAAAAGCTTCAAACACTGTGTATTCCGGTATTTTCCCAACTGGAGGAAATTAGTAGATCTTTGGCTTCTGCCCAGCAGAAGAGATAAAACAAATATTTTATATATATATATATATATATATATATATATATATATATATATATATATATATATATATATATATATATATATATATATATATATATATATATATATATATATATATATATATATATATATATATATTATATATATATATATATATATATATATATATATATATATATATATATATATATATATATATATATATATATATATATATATATATATATATATATATATATATATATATATATATATATATATATATATATATATATATATATATATATATATATATATATTTTATTTTTTTTTTTTTTTTTTTTTTTTTAAAGGAGAATTTTTTTTTATTTTTATTAATTATTTTTCCTTTTAAATTTTGCCATAAGAAAACATTTTGCTTTCGAAAAATGATTCAAATATTTATGAATATTTTGCTTCTTTTTTAAAAACATTAAAAAAAAAAATCTTAAGTTTTTACATTTTACTCTTACTTTCTCTTTAAAATTCTTATTTATTTTACATATATGTACAGTAAGTACCACACACACATACACAGCATATGCTATGCACATATACACACACACGGCATATATATATATATATATATATATATATATATATATATATATATATATATATATATATATATATATATATATATATATATATATATATATATTATATATATATATATATATATATATGGAAACGTGCGCTCATTCAGCCTGTGCCGAAGAAAGGGGATTCCACTCAACCCTTCAACTGCCGTTTTCTCTAAAATTTTCGACTCTATCCTTAACAGAAAGATTTGGAAACAGCTCAATTCTTCAAATCTTATCTCTGATCGCCAGTATGGTTTTTGTAAGAAACTATCTACTAGTGATCTTCTTTCCCTTCTCTCTGACTCTTGTTCTTCCAATCTTCGGCATTTCGGTGAATCCTTTGCTGCCGCGCTGAACATATCGAAAGCATTCGATAGTGTCTGGCACAAAACTTTGATTTCTAAGCTTCCCTCTTTCGTTATCTATCCTTTTCTGTCTGATATTCTCTCTAATTTCCTTTCCAGTCGTTCTATAGCAGCTGTTGTAGATGGCCTCCATTCTTCCTTTAAATCTATTAATAATGGTGTTCCTCATGGTTCTGTCCTATACCCAACACTTTTTTCTGATTTTCATTAATAACCTTCACTCTATTAATTCGTCAATCCTATCCAATCCTATCCAATCCTATGCTGATGACTCCACCCTTCATTTCTCCTTTCAGTTTGAAAGACGTTCCTCCCAACGGCAGTTAATAGACTCGAGAAGGATAGCCTTGCAGCAACTAACCTCTGATATTCACGAATTTCAAATTGGGGCAGAGAAAACACAGTTTTTTTCAATGCCTCAAAAACTCAGTTCCCCCATCTCTCCACTCGACACAATCTTCCGCACATCTATGATATCTTCTTCGAAAACACACTGCTTAAACCTTCATCTGTTCTTAATATTCTTGGTGTATCTTCTCTTGTGATCTTCCTTGGATAGATCACATTACTTCTTTTTCTAAACAAGCTTCTAAGACGTTAGGTGTTCTGAGGCGCCTTCAGAATTACTTCCCTCCACCCCAGTTGCTTGCTCTGTATAGGGGTGTTGTTCGCCACTGTATGGAGTATGCTTCACATATCTGAGGTGGTTCCACTCATACAGCTCTCCTTGAGAAGGTGGAGTCTAAGGCTTTTCATCTCATCAAAACTCTCATACTCTTACTAACTCTCTCCAAACTCTTTCAGCCAGTCGAACTGTTGTGTCACTCTCTCTATACTATCGCTATTACAACAGACACTGTTCTTCTGTATTCTTTCGTCGCATATCACCTTCATTGAGAAGAGCTCGTGCAGCACGCCTATTTACACAGTCTCAACTTTGTTTGTCCAACTCTCAGACCCCAGACATAACCGCTATGTTCAATCTTGCGTTTACTCTATTTGTAAAGTCTGGAACACACTCCCTTTGCCTGTTTTCTCAACTTCCTTTGACTTGCATACTTTCAAAAGCAGTGTATCTGAACATGTCGACCTCCATCGACCAGGATAGTTTTTTCAAACTCCGGTGGAATTTGGTAGGCCTCCGGCCTTTGCCCAAAGGAGGAGATATAAAATATATATATATATATATATATATATATATATAATATATATATATATATATATATATATATATATATATATAATATATATATATATATATATATATATATATTATTAAAACTTGTTTAATGAAAAATATATAAATATATGAGTGCAGTTAAAAATTTCCGCAATAGCGAAATTTTAAAATTACTGCTATAAGAATGCTATAATAACTTGCATTATAAAAAAAACTTTTACTATTAATAAGTAACATACGTTTATATAATATATATATATATATATATATATATATATATATATATATATATATATATATATATATATATATATATATATATATATATATATATATATATATATATATATATATATATATATATATATATATATATATATATATATATATATATATATATATATATATATATATATATATATATATATATATATATATATATATATATATATATATATATATATATATATATATATATATATATATATATATATATATATATATATATATATATATATATATATATATATATATATATATATATATATATATATATATATATATATATATATATATATATATATATATATATATATATATATATATATATATATATATATATATATATATATATATATATATATATAAATATATATATTTATTCTTGGTCTGAACATAAGCAGCAAATTATCTTGGAAATCTCATATCGCAACGATTGCTAAGGTGGCCTCTTTAAAACTGATCAGATTGCGGGAATTTTTTTGTTCTGAATAGTTACCCCAATTATATAAGGACCTTATCCATCCTTGCATTGAATACTGTTCTCACATTTGGAGTGGTTTCGGTTTCACCTTCCTCGTAGATAAGTTTGAGTCTAAGGCTATAAGACTAATAAACTGTTCCCTACTTTCAAACTCCCTTGACTCTCTTTCTCTACGACGTGACCTTGGGTCACTCTTTCTTTTCTACAGGTACTACTACGGAAGGTATTCGAGAGTGTTGACTTCTCGCATTCCACCACGATTGCGTCGCCATCACAGCACAAGGGGTGCCATGCTTACACATGAACTTTGTATGAGCATTGAAAACTCTAGGCTTGCACGTTGTGGCGCCTCCTTCTTTCCAGCCACACCTGTTCTTTGGAACTCTCTACCTTCCTCAGTTTTTCTTGCTGTATTTAACCTATCTTTCTTTAAATCCTATGTCTGTGCCTAATTGATCGACCTACGTTAGGCTCATGGTTGGGAGGGTTTTCTTCTATTCTATAATTAATTCTCCTCGAAAAGGGCTCTGCCCGTGATTGGTGTTAAAAGGAAAAAAATATATATATATATATATATATATATATATATATTATATATATATATATATATATATATATATATATATATATGTATATATACTGCGTACGAAGAAGCTATCCTACTCTCTTCCCCTTTGTCCTTTGCCTTTCGACATTTCAGTGAATCTTTTCCTTTGCATCTGAATATATCGTAAGCTTTCGATTAAGACAGACAAAAAAGTATGATTTATAAATCTATCTATCCTTATCTATCTATCTTCCCGTTTTCATCCTTCTCTCTAATTTCCTGTAGCTTGTCCTTTATCAACAGATGTACGAGACCACCGTCAATCACTTTAACCTATCAAATTTGTTTTTCTTGTAGTTCCATCGTATTCCTAATTATTTTTCATTTCATCATACATGATCTTATTCTATATATTATATTATTATCTTTTAACTTTCCACCTTCTTTACACGTTTCATGTTGAAAGAAGAACTTCTTAGCTTCAAACAGTTGTTAGTAGAACTACGGCCTCACAACAACTGAACCCTAACATCTATTTTTTCCTAATTTGAACATAGACAAATGCTTTTTTTCAATGCCCAAAATACTCAGTTGTTTCATATATTTTTTATTTGACATTATCTTCCACACAACAATAATATTATCTATGAATAAGCCCAGATAGAACCTTCCTACAATCTTAATTTACTTGGAATCTTTTTCAATGAATTTTGCTCCGAAGAATTCTTTATATCGTTCACCATTGGAGCTTTAAAGAGGTCAGATGTTCTTACTGACTCTCTTAAATCTTTTGCAGGTCATCTATACGTAGATATCGTAAGTCTCCATTATATCACACTGTTCTCCCGCAGAACTCCTCCTCTGATGTGATTTCTCTATGACTTTCTGAACAGCTCCCTGATCCCAGGCTTTAACCATATGCTCACTTTTAATTTAATATACGTTTCATTTGACAAACACACTTAAAATTCTGTTTATCGGTTCAAGTCCTTCTTTGATTATTTGATAATTCATCAGAGTTTCACACACACACACACACCCACATATATATATATATATATATATATATATATATATATATATATATATATATATATATATATATATATATATATATATATATATATATATATATATATATATATATATATATAAAAGCATAATTAATCTCAAAATGTATAATTAACCGAAAGAAGAAAGCTGGTAATTGTTTTTCTTACTTTTTTTTTTTAAATTTTAAATAAAGAAAAGAAACTCTTTTGCACAAAACGTTTCCCAAACAAATAAAAAAAAGTCTTTTTTTTTAAACTCATTTTTCTCAGAAGAGAACAAAAAGAAGCCGATTTGACCCTTTGAGAGGTTTTTAAAAGGAATCTGTAAGGAGTCGACCTCAAAAGAAGAGAATCTACTCTTAAAGGTTCTTTATAAAACATGCAAAATGCATTCAATTCCATTTTTAGGTCTTAAATTTTTTATGCTATTAGACCTTAGAATTAGAAGGGTATTTATTCCATTAGCCTTATATATATATATATATATATATATATATATATATATATATATATATATATATATATATATATATATATATATATATATATATATATATATATATATATATATATATATATATATATATATATATATATATATATATATATATATATATATATATATATATATATATATATATATATATATATATATATATATATATATATATATATTATATATATATATATATATATATATATATATATATATATATATATATATATATATATATATATATATATATATATACACTGCTGGCGTGGCACAATGGTAAAGTGTTGAACTTTGGCAGAGAGATATAAGGTTTGGTATATTGTAAAAAATTTTGATGTGTGCTTGCTAGAGTGCAAGTTTTTACATAATCATATTTTTCTTGACCAATTTCCGGTATTTCCCCAACTCTGGTGGAAATTAGTAAGGCTCTGACCAATATATATATATATATATATATATATATATATATATATATATATATATATATATATATATATATATATATATATATATATATATATATATATATATATATATATATATATATATATATATATATATATATATATAT
>SEYY01005545.1:45000-57500 GCA_009176605.1 Armadillidium nasatum
TGGAGAGGAAATGGAAGCATTAACACTCCAATATGAGACGAGAGAACACTCGAGACCCTCTGAGAAGGTGAAACGCGAAAAGGAACGAACCAAAGGGCAACGGAGTGAAACGGAATGGTCTAGCGAATCCTTTCACTCCTCAGGTTTTCCCAAGGAAGGGGGATTTGCATATATATATATATATATATATATATATATATATATATATATATATATATATATATATATATATATATATATATATATATATATATATATATATATATATATATATATATATATATATATATATATATATATATATATATATCTACATAAAAAATTCTTAATTCCCGCTAAAAAAAAATTTGAAGACTTTGAATCTGTTTGTATCAAAATAGTTATTAATTAAAAGAGAAATTCATAAAACGAGAATTTTTGATTCGAAACAAAACCGAAAAACTTAACTGTAATTAATCTTACAACAAATTAAACTATAAATTGAAAAAAAGAAAATTTGTATGACAGTGAGAGGGATAGAGAGAAATAGAAATAGAGGGAGAGAGAGATTGAAAAAGAGAGAGAGAGAGAAATCGAGAGAGAGAAAGAGAAAACGAGAGAGAGAGAAAGAGAGAGAGAAATCGAGAGAGAGAGAGAAAGAGAAAACGAGAGAGAGAGAAAAAATCATGCATTAAAAAAAATAATTAGCTGAATGTAATTAATTAAATAAGTAATTTAATATCTGAACTGAAAAAATTGAAATTATTATTAAAGATAGAAAATAATTTTCAAATAATGAAAAATATTAAACAGTGAATGAGAAATTTTTTTTAACAAATTTTATAAATATTGAAATGTATGAAAAAAAAAAAGAAAAAGACATTTAATTAAAGAGTGAAATATTAACGGAAAGATTGGAATGAATATATTAGAAAAGATAGTTAACGAAAAATTTTAAAAATTTTAAATTAAAAATTAAATTTTATATTTTAAATTCAAAATTTAAATGATATTAAGCTGTTGTAAAATGATGGCTCTATACCCAAAACGTCGACAGGTCAAAGGGCAGACACTTTTGAAAAAAATGTGTCGATCACTTTTCTTTTCAATTTCAACGTGTCGACGCTTTGGCCACATGTGAAAAAAATGTGTTGACTGTTTGACCAGCATCGTATTTTTTATATATATATATCGATACAATCGATATGTAAGCCTATTTTTTAATTTTATTATTATAATAATTATGAATATATTTTTTTAAATTTTAAAATATTATTTTAGTAGATGCATGGCACACGAACATTTGTCTACTCTGTCCCCCGTACTCCCCTACCTGTGAGTGATGATGATATATATCTATCGATTAATCGAAATTGATTTATTGTATCGACGATTTGGACGATTTATAAAAAAAAGTTGTCAGTCCTTTGACCTTCCCAAAAAAATATCGACGTTTTGAATTAGTGAAAAATTTTTGTTAATAACGTGTCGGCCCTTTGACCTGTTGACTATTTTCCCTGTCGACAGTTTGGGGTAATCCCGGAATTTCTTTATATTTGCTTATTCTGAGTCTGATAAAAAAAAAAAGAAAAAAAAAAATTTTAAAATTAAAATCATAAATAAAACCCGAAAATAAAATTCGTAAAAAATGGTCATGAAATCAAAAAAGAAATTTATTTCTTCAGCTAAATTTCCAATTTCCTTCATATATATATATATATATATATATATATATATATATATATATATATATATATATATATATATATATATATATATATATATATATATATATATATATATATATATATATATATATATATATATATATATATATATATATATATATATATATATATATATATATATATATATATATATATATATATATATATATATATATATATATATATATATATATATATATATATATATATATATATATATATATATATATATATATATATATATATATATATATATATATATATATATATATATATATATATATATATATATATATATATATATATATATATATATATATATATATATATATATATATATATATATATATATATATATATATATATATATATATATATATATATATATATATATATATATATATATATATATATATATATATATATATATATATATATATATATATATATATATATATATATATATATATATATATATATATATATATATATATATATATATATATATATATATATATATATATATATATATATATATATATATATATATATATATATATATATATATATATATATATATATATATATATATATATATATATATATATATATATATATATATATATATATATATATATATATATATATATATATATATATATATATATATATATATATATATATATATATATATATATATATATATATATATATATATATATATATATATATATATATATTAGAGGTGGACCGGATATCCGCATCCGCATCCGCAACTGCGGATATCCGCATCATTTTTGCAATATCCGCATCCGCGGATATTCGCAATTGGATATCCGCAACCGCATCCACATCCGCGGATAGTAAAAAATTACGTATCATGCAATCGATAAAAACTTTCAAAGGCAAAACTTTGTATTGAATGCAGAACCTCTTTCTGAGCGCCATACAGGCGACTATCTTGAAACTGTATTTGAAAAGATGCTGACAAAATGGAAGATTTCATTAAATGAAGTGCACTGCGTAGTCAGGGATTCGGGCACAAATATAAAAAAAAGCACTTTCTCTGGCAAGAGTGAAAAATGTAGATTGCTTTGCACACCAGACTCAGATAGTAGTTAAAAATTAAATTATGAGTCAAAAATGTGTATCCGATTTAATAACCAAATATAGGTTAATTGCTACGCATTTCAATCACTCCGTTGTAGCCCAAAATGAGCTGAAGAAAATAACAAGATTAAATGTTCGTCCACTTTCTGTCATGCAAGATATTCAAACACGCTGGAATAGTAGCTTGCATATGCTTGAGAGGATGAGCGAAATTAATGAGGCCATTTGCCTTTATGCTTGAAGCAGTACAAAAATAAAGCCTCTAACAGGTGACAAAAATGACATTTTAAATAATTGTATTAATATCCTTAAGCCTTTTGAAGAATTAACAAATTAACTAAGTCCTTGCATTGAATTAACAAGTTCAGATGAATCATGTTTGTCCGATGTGATACCACTTGTTTCAACATTGAAAGTTGTGTTAACAAATGTTATTAAGTCTAAGGGAGTTTCAAGGATGACTGAAACATTAATGAAGGAGGTGAACGACAGATTTGAAAACCTGGAAAATGATGATGCTTATTCAATTGCAACCTTTTTAGATCCTAGGTACAAAACAAAAATTTTTAAACCACTTGTTTCTCAGAATGTTAAAATCAAATTAGGATGCTTATGCGATGAGATGATAGAAACAGCTAAAATAACGCCTTTCAAGAAAAAGCAAAAGCTCTCAGATACAAAAGAAAAAAAATCTGTTAGCTTAAGCATTGCTAAATCAATGAAAGATCTTCTAGCTTCCAGCAGCGATGAAGAATCACAGTCAGAAGTGTCAAAGGATACAATATCGATTATTGAAAATTATCTGAAACTCCCACGTTTTGGAGGCAGATAAAGACCAACTGGTTTGGTGGAGAGATAATTGCAAAAGTTTCCCTTTTCTTGCTGAGCTGGTAATGACTTATTTAGCATGTCCTTCAACTAGTGTGGCTAGTGAGCGTCTTTTCAGTGGAGCAGGCCTCATTTACGACGAAAAGCGAATCAAACTTTCACCTGAAAGAGCCCAAAAGCTTTTATTTCTAAAAAATAACTTACCAATTATTAACTTCAAATGGAATATGTGAAAATGTGAAGTGTGAAGGTAATAATGAATAACTGGCTATATATATATATATATATATATATATATATATATATATATATATATATATATATATATATATATATATATATATATATATATATATATATATATATATATATATATATATATATATATATATATATATTGTTGCGTCACTCTCTATATACTATCGCTATTACAATGGACACTGCTCTTCTGAACTCTCTCGTCGCATACCTCCTCCACTGAGAAGGGCTCGTGCGATTCGACTTTCTACACAGTCTAATCCTTTCTCTGTCCAACTCTCTGACTCTCAGACTCAACCGCTATGCTCTGTCCTACATGCAATCTACCGGTAAAGTCTGGAACACACTCCCTTCTTCTATTTTTCCAGCTTCCTATGACTTACACACCTTCAAACGTCGTGTATCAGGTCACGTCGGCCTTTAATTTGACCATTCTTCCGTTATTCCTCCTAACTCTGGTGGAATTGTAGTAGGCCTCTGGCCTTTGCCCACCAGAGGTGATATAAAATATATATATATATAATATATATATATATATATATATATATATATATATATATATATATATATATATATATATATATATATATATATAACCTTTTTCAAAATGGGTGGAGGTTGGGGAAAGAGGTTGGTGAGGTGTTCTAGAGTTGGGTCCCCGTCTCACACCCTGGTAACATAGATTCTGGATATTATATTTAAAATTCCAAGAATCTATGGCAAAAACTCTTAAAAAATTAAACTATCCGCATCCGCATCCGCATCTGCGGATATCCGCAATTGAATATCCGCAACCGCATCCGCATCCGCATCCGCGGATAGTAAAAAATTACTATCCGGTCCACCTCTAATATATATATATATATATATATATATATATATATATATATATATATATATATATATATATATATATATATATATATATATATATATATATATATATATATATATATATATATATATATATATATATACATACTGTAGGTAGATATGTAGATGGATAGATTGTCAGAATGATATATTTATAGGTAGATTAATATATAGATAAATAGATTAACATATTGATAAATAGGTATATAGATGTAGAATAGATAGATATAAAGCGATAGAAATAAAAAGAAACAAAGTGAAAGAGATAAATAGAAAGTACGAGATGTTACAGGTATAACAGAGTGAAAAAGAGATAAACAAAAATAGAGAAAAGAGAGTGAGAGAGAGAATGATAAGATAGTGTATGAGAAAGTGAGAGTGAGAGAGATAGAGAGATAGAGAGAGAGAGAGAATGACAAAATTTTAAGTCCATAATTAAGGTTTGCTTACACAGAAATTATAATATTGTTGCTTTTTCTTCTTCACGTTATGCAAATATTTCTTCTCTTAAATTTTAAAAAAAGAACCTAAACTAATTATAAATGTGGGTGATATATATATATATATATATATATATATATATATATATATATATATATATATATATATATATATATATATATATATATATATATATATATATATATATATATATATATATATATATAAAATAAATAATGACAGCTTCCCCTGAAAAATCCTCAATCACTCTTATTACTACCTATAGACACCAATCTTCCCTCCACCCCCACGCAAAACTAAATAATACCCTCATTCCTTCAAATAAATTTCCAAAGATCCTAGGCCTCACATATGACACACACTTCACCCTCTCAAAACACATCCAAAGCATAACCAACACTGCAAACAAAAAATTAAACATCATTCGAACACTGCCACAAAACAACTTCAGTAACGAACTAACCACCCTCATCATAGCATACAAACAGTTCATCAGACCAACACTTAATTACGCATCTCCAGCCTGGTACCCTGCCACTTAACCCTCAAACACAGAGAAAGTACAAAAAACACAAAATACCGCTCTTCGAATCACCACAGGTTGCACTAGAACCACTACAATTCAGCATTTACACGAAGAAACAAAAATACTCCCGATCCGTATTCACCTAGATATGATAGGAACCCAATTCTACACAAACACCCTAGACATATCACACCCTTGTCACTATACCCTACAAGACTACATAAGACACTGTCTAAAATTACCTCCATCATCCCCTGCCCTATACTACAGTAACATATTCAGAACCATTCCACCTACTGCAATCAACACGCATCACTAATCAAACACATGCACACCATCATAACACTAAATTATCTCAACACTTGCCAACCAAATCATCTTCTCAACGAGCAACCCCCTCGACATAGCAAATACATAAAATACATTACCACGCAAAACCCAAATTACCCAATCCAGATTAAGGTCAGACCACCACCCTAACCTACAAGCATACAAACATAGATTCAATATACAAAACACACTATCCCCAATATGTCAAAGATGTTTGCTAGAACCAGACAAAACAGAACACCTCCTTCTGAGATGCCCCTCCTTTACACAACACAGAACCCTCCATCACATCTCCTCTCTGAGAGACCTTTGGGTACGGCCGGTGGCCGTTGCGGATTTCCTAAAGGCAGTGTGGCCCTTCCAGTAAGGAAGTCCAAGAGGTAAAAAAGTAAAAAGTAAGTATATATATATATATATATATATATATATATATATATATATATATATATATATATATATATATATATATATATATATATATATATATATATATATATATATATATATAGTTACAGATAATACTGTAAACGAGAACGCTTTAAAATTAAAATTGCAGAAGCAAAAAAAAAAATAAAAAAAATTAAACTTACATTCCAAATCTTAAATAATTCTGCAAGGTCTTTCAAGTTTTGCAAAATCGTATTAGCAACTAACTTATATCCGTAAATTATCCACTCTCTTGTCGAAACTATGTTCTCTCGTAGGATGTTTTATAGGAAACTATATATATATATATATATATATATATATATATATATATATATATATATATATATATATATATATATATATATATATATATATATATATATATATATATATATATATATATATATATATATATATATATATATATATATCATTGATCTTGAGAATCAATTCTGGGTTCTTTTCAAATTTATTCTATGATCCGTTTTATTCTGGTCCCAACACTTAAAGCATATCTGTATTAGTACTTTCTTCTATCAAAGTCTCATGTTCTCCAATATACGAGATACCTCATCACAAATTTCACATACGACCTCCTTATATACCCCAGCTTTTATATCCATATTTTTCTCTCCTTTCTGATAAGGATGCCGCTCAATAAATTGGGTATACTTTGCACTAAGTTAACATTATGATTATTATTATTATTATTATTGTTACTTATTATTATTTTTTTAAATTATTATCAGTAGCATTGTTAATATTATTACTTAGCAGTAGTAGTAGTAGTAGCATTGCTGCTATTATCATTATTATTCTTATTAAAATGAATATTAATATTATTATATATATATATATATATATATATATATATATATATATATATATATATATATATATATATATATATATATATATATATATATATATATATATATATTTAATATTAATTTTTTATAAGATAATGCTTTGAAATTCATACTTTCAAAAGCAGACACGTTTATTATTACTTTTTACGACTTCACTTAAATACACTCGTGCATGTATGTGTATATGTTTGCGTGTGTATGTTTGCGTGTGTGTGTGTGTGCGTGTGTGTGTGTGTGTGTGTGTGGATACGAAATTTAAAAAAAAAACGTAGAGAGAATTTGGTTAAAGGAAACACTTAGGGAAACACCTGTCGCATATCCAAGAAGCAAACAATCTGAAACTCGTTCGTTATGAGACTTTTTTTTCTTCCTTCTCCATTGTAGACAAGAGAAATAGTAAATACTAATATCGTGAATATATATATATATATATATATATATATATATATATATATATATATATATATATATATATATATATATATATATATATATATATAAATGCTTCTTCACCTATCCATTCCAGAAGATTCAAAGCTCTCACCAATCAGAAAATAAAGCATCAAAAAGGTGAGTAGGTTGTCATCAGCAATAACACAAGAGAACCTCCACAAATCTGGTCAATTATCAGAGTTTGACTGGAACAAGTGGATCAATATCTCCAACAGGACCTCCACATCTTGGATAGATAGATAGATAGATAGATAGATAGATAGATAGATAGATAGATAGATACATACATACATACATACATACATACATACATACATACATACATACATACATACATACATACATACATACATACATACATACATACATACATACCGTGGCTCAAACGGTAAAGTGATTGACTCACGTGCTTGAGGGGGCCGGTTCGATCCCACTTCGGGATCCTAGGTATATACTACCTAGAAAAGTTCCTCTCCTCGAATAGGGCAATGCCCGTGAGATGTGAACTTTGATTTTTAAAAAAAAAAAAAAAAACATACATAGAGAGAGAGAGAATGGGACAAAGATATTACGGGACTTTAATGCCGGAAAAGTTTTCAAGAGTGATTAATATTAACTAACAAGTTTTTAAAGATAACTAAACAACGTCCGTTCGTAACTTTTCAAAAGCAGCTAATTAATTATTTGATTCTGAATACTTTGTAAATTTTTTTAAATTGTAACCCACAGTTCAGTATCAAATGTAACGATAAACTAAAAAAATGTTTGTAGAACTTGAGCTTCAGGGGACGGTCCAATCTTAAAAATTTTTAAGTTCATGAGCGATTCCACTGAAATTTTCTATGTACCTACATAGATAGGTCTTTTCCCAGCGAAAAATATTAAAACCTTTTTCTAAGTCTCCTAAGGTTATAAAGTTTTTTTTTGGAAATTTTCCCCTTTTTTAATTCAATGGTTGGGCCAAATCACTTTTCAGAATAACCTGAAATTTGGACTGTATATTTAAAATTCTATGGGCTACGAAAACTTCATCAACAGACTTTTGCTTCCAGAGTTATAGGAAAATGTTACAAGCATAAAACTGACCAGCTATCAAAAAAATCGACCTTTTCGGACAAAAATCTTTTTTAAAAAAAAAACTACAACTACTACATTTCTTATATTTGGTAGGTGTATAGATGAGTAATGGGACTACAAATACTTTTCTATACTTTATTCGTTTCGATTCGTTTGTTCCGAGATATAGCCCCTAAAAAAAGGTCAATTTTCGACCAATTTTCAAACATTCCTAAAGTTTGAGAGGCTATATCTTTCTTCAAGAAAATAGCATTTAATAATGCATTGAATAAAAGTTGTAGATCTATCCATCCTCTAAATAGTATTCAAAAATAAAAAAATAAGTGCGAAATAAATAAGTTTAATTAAATAAGTTTTTTCTCCGGAAGGGTACAATTTTTTTCAAGAAAAAATTCGAGTGCTAATAACTTTTTTCTAGACGTGATATCAAAAACCTTTTCCACTAATGCAAGAAATTGGTGTTAAGAATATTCAGTTAAATTTTCAGCTCATGTGGACCAGTGGTTTGACCCCACAATTTATTTTTTTCAACTTTGACCCCAAATAACTTTCAAACTGTTATAGACTCAGAAAAAAACTCGAAATCAACCTTGAACTTCAGGAAAAAATGTATATAACTTGAAAATTTCAGCTCAATCGGTCCAATAATAATTTTTTTTTCTAAATTGGACCCTCCCCTTCAGTTTAGAGATTTCAGTTTGTTATACTTACATATTTTTCATATATATTATATATATATATATATATATATATATATATATATATATATATATATATATATATATATATATATATATATATATATATATATATATATATATATATATATATATATATATATATATATATATATATTATATATATATATATATATATATATATATATATATATATATATATATATATATATATATATATATATATATATATATATATATATATATATATATATATTACATATGTTCATATTCATATAAAAACACACATTGTCATGACGTTGATAGAAAAATTAAATTAAGATTAATTTTCCGAAATCTTTTGTCTATGAGTAAAAGTTTGAAAACATTTAAACTCTTCATTCTTTCTTTCCATTAAAAAAAAAAAAAAATAAAAAATAAAAGTGGGAGAAATTAATGATGCCGTGGGTTTGGGACAGTCTTTAGATGACGTCACTTTTTTGGATGGCATTTAATTGATGACACAGGAAGAGGTTTTCCCATCTTTCCTAAATTGATGGACCATATCTTAAATTCATTTCCCTATTTTTTCCCCTCTCATTTTTAATAAAATTCGTTTTCATGAAAAATTATCTCGAAAGGCTTTTATATTAAAAATGTCATTGTTACCTTTCATATTTCTGTTATTATTACTATCATATATATATATATATATATATATATATATATATATATATATATATATATATATATATATATATATATATATATATATATATATATATATATATATATATATATATATATATATATATATATATATATATATATATATATATATATATATATATATATATATATATATATATATATATATATATATATATATATATTATATATATATATATATATATATATATATATATATATATATATATATATATATATATATATATATATATATATTCTATAATTGTAATTTCTTCTAAAGACATCATTTCTGTGATCTCTGAGCTTTAACATTAAGGAGGTTTACGATCCTGATAGTATCCCTCCTGTGGTTTTTAAAATTTCTTCTTCTGAGCTTGTACCCTGCCTTGGTAAGCTATTACGTCTCTGTCTTTCTACTTCAACCTTCCCTTCTTGCTGAAAACGCGCACTCATTCAGCATGTGCCGAATAAGGGAGGCATATCTAAACAGTCTAACTTCTGTCCCATTTCTTTAACTTCCATTCCTTCTAAAATTTTCGAATACATCCTTAACGGGAAGATTTGGAAACATCACAACTTTTCTAATCTTACATCTGACCGCCAGTATGGTTTTCATAAAAAAACACTCTACTGGTGATCTTTTTCCCTTCTCTCGGACTCTTGGTCATAAGCTTTTCCGCATTTCGGTGAGCCTTTTTTTGTTGCCGCGCTGGACATATAAACCTTTCGATAGAGTCTGACACAAAGCTTTTTGCTCGTCGAATTGTTTTTTCATTCTCTCTATACTATAGTCATCACAATGGACATTGCTCTTCTGAACTCTTGAGTCGCATACCTCCTCTTGAGTTGAGAAGGGCTCGTGCGACCCCACTGTCTAGCTCTCAGACCCCAGACTTAATCGCTATGTTCAATCTTACACGTACTCAACTCGTAAAGTATGGAAAACAATCCCCTTATCTGTTTTCCCTACTTCCTTTGACTTACACACCTTCAAGCGCAGTGTATCGGGACATGTCGGCCTCTAATTTGATCAGATTTCCAATGTTCCCCATCTCTGGTGGAAATTAGTAAGCGTTTGGAAATTTCCCACCAGAGGTTTATATATATATATATATATATATATATATATATATATATATATATATATATATATATATATATATATATATATATATATATATATATATATATATATATATATATGTTATCACTGGTGGAAAAGGACAAAAGTTAAAAATACTTCTGAAGTCCGAAGTAAGATACAACTTGTCCTTATTCACGAAGATTGAAGGTGTACAAATCATAGGAAGTTCGGAAAGTGGATAAAGAGAATGTGTTGTTCCATGTTTTGCCAGTAGAATACGTGTTAGAGTGATTATTATGGTTAAGTCAGGGGTCAGAATGTTGGACAAAAATATAATCAGGTTGAAATGAAAATTTTGTCGTGCAAATTCTTCTTAATTGATGAGGTTTACCACTGGAAAATTTCGGATAGCAATGCACGTTATAAAATCAACAGTATATAAAAAGTGCCGCAAAAATTCAACAGGTAGAAAGAGACTGCCAGAAAATTAATGAGAGAAAGCCAGTTGATTAGGGAACTGTACGCCTGAAACTACCCTAGATTTGTGAGGAGTACTCCATTCAGGGACGAACAGCACCCGAACAAAGAGCAAACCTCTTAGAAGTTTATTTAGAAAGAGAAGTAATGTTATCCTTCCAGGAAAGATCAAGAGAAAAAGAAACACCAAGAATATAAAGGACAGAAGATGGTTTGAGTTGAGGGTTTTCGAAGATATTGTAGTTGTGGGGAAGGTTGTGTCGAGAAGAAAGATGGAAGAGCTAAGTTTTTTGAGGCATCGTAAACAACTTTTTTTTCTGTGCCCTAATTAAAAGTACAAGAACGATCAGTGGTTAGGTGCTATAGAACTTTCTTCCTGGCGTTAACTGCTGTTGGATGGGACACCTTCAAATTCAAAGAAGAAATGAAGAGAGGAGTTGTTGTCATAAAAATGAATAAAATAGGTCATGAAGTAATAGAAAGCAAGCCATTAATGAAAAGTAAAAAAAAAAAAAAAACGAGATGAGGATAAGACAAATCCCTAAGGAAACACTACTTTTAACAGATTAAAAATATGAACGGTGATTTTCTACAATGCAGTTATAGATCGACCGGAAAGGAAATCAGAGT
>SEYY01005545.1:62500-90000 GCA_009176605.1 Armadillidium nasatum
ACTTTCTAATAATAAATCCTATAAGACATATAAGCTTTTAAAGGTAGCGTAGCTTATCGAGTTAAATTTCTCTTCGGAGGAAGTTTCGATGAGTTCACGACGATTCTTCACTTCAAAGTTCTTGACGAAATGTATTAGGCCTCCACCAATAATTAGAGGTTTCTCTTTAGAGCTTCATGTAGGTTCTTCTATTCGTTGACCTTTCTTTTGGTTCTCGAAGAATGTATTTTACCTCCACCTTGAAGATTTATGGCTAGAGATTTATTTTACCTCCACCTTTATGGCTAGAGATTTATTTACCTCCACCTCGATTTAATTTCATAGACGATGAGATCATGATCATCATCATTCATCTGATCTCAATCATCTCTTTCTTTTATAATCGTAGAGTTTAAGACGTCTACGATCATTATCAAATTTAAAATAAATAAATGTTGAAGTTCGATATTTATGAATGAATTTAAAGTCCACTATTATTCAAGTATTCATTCAAAAATATAATTAACTAACATGATATATTTAAAAAGAACATAAAAGTTGAGAAATTGAACTTTTACATTTCTCCCTTTCTTAAAATATATCATGTTTCTAAATAATTTTCCGGAAGAAAGTCGTAAGAAGAAAATAATATAAAATATGATCTTGATAATAGCCTTTCTCGAATAACTTCTCAAAATCCTGTGTTCATCTAGCATCTAGGTCTTCTATGCAGAGATGTTCTTCATCCGATAATATAAATGAATATATTATCATTAGACTAAACTTACTTCCACCAATATTGAAACCAATAACATAAAGATGTTTCCATCAATATCTAAAAAAAATGATATCTTATTCTAAAGATATCTCCAGTTCTGAGTAGGATGCATAAGCCTATTCATCCTAGTCATAAAGCGGTCCTATATTGGGTACATCCGAAGAGTGCATACCAATTAGATTAAAAATCTGCATAGGAACTTTTCCGCGAGACTAAACCGGATATAAATGACTGTTTAGGCCACTATATCATTCAATATTCCACGTATATACGATTTTGATCTTCTTCATTATCTTTAGTCTACATAGTCTATCCTTTCTTAAATTCTCTGCAACTTCATTCCTGAACACGATGATCTTTCCAAAAATAAATAACAATAAATGATTTATAGGTTCTTCTTTCTTCCTTCTTCTTCTTATGTTATCATTAAATTAATTTAATTAATAGTCTAATCATATTTCTAGTTTCTAATATTCTTATGTTTTTATGTTTGTTTTATCATTATCTTGGGTCATTGTCTGGTCGTAAGATATATAATACTTCTTACTTTGTTTAGAATCTTTAAAAAAAGATAGTTAAAAATATTTGACCTCCTTATGTTTCTTTGGTTTTAAATTTTCATTCCTAAATGATCCAATACATTTTAATTCGCCTGGCCGATCTTGACTTTCCTATAATACTTGAGAAGTTTAAGCTTTGTGCGCTCTCCTCCGCCATAATACATTCACGACTTATTGTCAAATTTCGAGCGTTATTTATATCACAACTGATTTGGAATTCGTTGGATCTTTTCTTTACTTTATAATCGTCGTTACGTCCCAACGTCTGCTAACCAATTTAAAGATATTTATAACTTATGGGATGAAAGAAATATTTTATAAGTTAATAAATTCTTTAATTCCTTAATTTTATGTTAATGATTTATCTTAATTTAACTTTCTAATAATAAATCCTATAAGACATATAAGCTTTTTAAAATGGTAGCGTAGCTTATCGAGTTAAATTTCTCTTCGGAGGAAGTTTCGATGAGTTCACGACGATTCTTCACTTCAAAGTTCTTGACGAAATGTATTAGGCCTCCACCAAATAATTAGAGGTTTCTCTTTAGAGCTTCATGTAGGTTCTTCTATTCGTTGACCTTTCTTTTGGTTCCTCGAAGAATGTATTTTACCTCCACCTTGTGGCTAGAGATTTATTTTACCTCCACCTTTATGGCTAGAGATTTATTTACTTCATCAGTTGATTTCTTGTCTTCTTAGCTCTTGTAGACTTCAAACTGAGACGATCAATCTTGCGCTATCATGTCTGGCTGACTGAACCTCATTCATTCCCATCTCATCTGATCTCAATCAAGGTTTAACTCTTTCTTTTATAATCGTAGAGTTTAAGACGTCTACGATCATTATCAAATTGTTGAAGTTCGATATTTATGAATGAATTTAAAGTCCACTATTATTCAAGTATTCATTCAAAAATATAATTAACTAACATGATATATTTAAAAAGAACATAAAAGTTGAGAAATTGAACTTTTACATTTCTCCCTTTCTTAAAATATATCATGTTTCTAAATAATTTTCCGGAAGAAAGTCGTAAGAAGAAAATAATATAAAATATGATCTTGATAATAGCCTTTCTCGAATAACTTCTCAAAATCCTGTGTTCATCTAGCATCTAGGTCTTCTATGCAGAGATGTTCTTCATCCGATAATATAAATGAATATATTATCATTAGACTAAACTTACTTCCACCAATATTGAAACCAATAACATAAAGATGTTTCCATCAATATCTAAAAAAAATGATATCTTATTCTAAAGATATCTCCAGTCTCTGAGTAGGATGCAATAAGCGCTTTATTCATCCTAGTCATAAAGCGGTCCTATATTGGGTACATCCGAAGAGTGCATACCAATTAGATTAAAAATCTTCATAGGAACTTTTCCGCGAGACTAAACCGGATATAAATGACTGTTTAGGCCACTATATCATTCAATATTCCACGTATATACGATTTTGATCTTCTTCATTATCTTTAGTCTACATAGTCTATCCTTTCTTAAATTCTCTGCAACTTCATTCCTGAACACGATGATCTTTCCAAAAATAAATAACAATAAATGATTTATAGGTTCTTCTTTCTTCCTTCTTCTTCTTATGTTATCATTAAATTAATTTAATTAATAGTCTAATCATATTTCTAGTTTCTAATATTCTTATGTTTTTATGTTTGTTTTATCATTATCTTGGGTCATTGTCTGGTCGTAAGATATATAATACTTCTTACTTTGTTTAGAATCTTTAAAAAAAGATAGTTAAAAATATTTGACCTCCTTATGTTTCTTTGGTTTTAAATTTTCATTCCTAAATGATCCAATACATTTTAATTCGCCTGGCCGATCTTGACTTTCCTATAATACTTGAGAAGTTTAAGCTTTGTGCGCTCTCCTCCGCCATAATACATTCACGACTTATTGTCAAATTTCGAGCGTTATTTATATCACAACTGATTTGGAATTCGTTGGATCTTTTCTTTACTTTATAATCGTCGTTACGTCCCAACGTCTGCTAACCAATTTAAAGATATTTATAACTTATGGGATGAAAGAAATATTTTATAAGTTAATAAATTCTTTAATTCCTTAATTTTATGTTAATGATTTATCTTAATTTAACTTTCTAATTATCCTATAAGACATATAAGCTTTTAATGGTAGCGTAGCTTATCGAGTTAAATTTCTCTTCGGAGGAAGTTTCGATGAGTTCACGACGATTCTTCACTTCAAAGTTCTTGACGAAATGTATTAGGCCTCCACCAATAATTAGAGGTTTCTCTTTAGAGCTTCATGTAGGTTCTTCTATTCGTTGACCTTTCTTTTGGTTCTCGAAGAATGTATTTTACCTCCACCTTGTGGCTAGAGATTTATTTTACCTCCACCTTTATGGCTAGAGATTTATATTACCTCCACCTTTATGGCTAGAGATTTATTTACTTCATCAGTTGATTTCTTGTCTTCTTAGCTCTTGTAGACTTCAAACTGAGACGATCAATCTTGCGCTATCATGTCTGGCTGACTGAACCTCATTCATTCCCATCTCATCTGATCTCAATCAAGGTTTAACTCTTTCTTTTATAATCGTAGAGTTTAAGACGTCTACGATCATTATCAAATTTAAAATAAATAGTTGAAGTTCGATATTTATGAATGAATTTAAAGTCCACTATTATTCAAGTATTCATTCAAAAATATAATTAACTAACATGATATATTTAAAAAGAACATAAAAGTTGAGAAATTGAACTTTTACATTTCTCCCTTTCTTAAAATATATCATGTTTCTAAATAATTTTCCGGAAGAAAGTCGTAAGAAGAAAATAATATAAAATATGATCTTGATAATAGCCTTTCTCGAATAACTTCTCAAAATCCTGTGTTCATCTAGCATCTAGGTCTTCTATGCAGAGATGTTCTTCATCCGATAATATAAATGAATATATTATCATTAGACTAAACTTACTTCCACCAATATTGAAACCAATAACATAAAGATGTTTCCATCAATATCTAAAAAAATGATATCTTATTCTAAAGATATCTCCAGTCTCTGAGTAGGATGCAATAAGCGCTTTATTCATCCTAGTCATAAAGCGGTCCTATATTGGGTACATCCGAAGAGTGCATACCAATTAGATTAAAAATCTTCATAGGAACTTTTCCGCGAGACTAAACCGGATATAAATGACTGTTTAGGCCACTATATCATTCAATATTCCACGTATATACGATTTTGATCTTCTTCATTATCTTTAGTCTACATAGTCTATCCTTTCTTAAATTCTCTGCAACTTCATTCCTGAACACGATGATCTTTCCAAAAATAAATAACAATAAATGATTTATAGGTTCTTCTTTCTTCCTTCTTCTTCTTATGTTATCATTAAATTAATTTAATTAATAGTCTAATCATATTTCTAGTTTCTAATATTCTTATGTTTTTATGTTTGTTTTATCATTATCTTGGGTCATTGTCTGGTCGTAAGATATATAATACTTCTTACTTTGTTTAGAATCTTTAAAAAAAGATAGTTAAAAATATTTGACCTCCTTATGTTTCTTTGGTTTTAAATTTTCATTCCTAAATGATCCAATACATTTTAATTCGCCTGGCCGATCTTGACTTTCCTATAATACTTGAGAAGTTTAAGCTTTGTGCGCTCTCCTCCGCCATAATACATTCACGACTTATTGTCAAATTTCGAGCGTTATTTATATCACAACTGATTTGGAATTCATTGGATCTTTTCTTTACTTTATAATCGTCGTTACGTCCCAACGTCTGCTAACCAATTTAAAGATATTTATAACTTATGGGATGAAAGAAATATTTTATAAGTTAATAAATTCTTTAATTCCTTAATTTTATGTTAATGATTTATCCTATAAGACATATAAGCTTTTAATGGTAGCGTAGCTTATCGAGTTAAATTTCTCTTCGGAGGAAGTTTCGATGAGTTCACGACGATTCTTCACTTCAAAGTTCTTGACGAAATGTATTAGGCCTCCACCAATAATTAGAGGTTTCTCTTTAGAGCTTCATGTAGGTTCTTCTATTCGTTGACCTTTCTTTTGGTTCTCGAAGAATGTATTTTACCTCCACCTTGTGGCTAGAGATTTATTTTACCTCCACCTTTATGGCTAGAGATTTATATTACCTCCACCTTTATGGCTAGAGATTTATTTACTTCATCAGTTGATTTCTTGTCTTCTTAGCTCTTGTAGACTTCAAACTGAGACGATCAATCTTGCGCTATCATGTCTGGCTGACTGAACCTCATTCATTCCCATCTCATCTGATCTCAATCAAGGTTTAACTCTTTCTTTTATAATCGTAGAGTTTAAGACGTCTACGATCATTATCAAATTTAAAATAAATAAATGTTGAAGTTCGATATTTATGAATGAATTTAAAGTCCACTATTATTCAAGTATTCATTCAAAAATATAATTAACTAACATGATATATTTAAAAAGAACATAAAAGTTGAGAAATTGAACTTTTACATTTCTCCCTTTCTTAAAATATATCATGTTTCTAAATAATTTTCCGGAAGAAAGTCGTAAGAAGAAAATAATATAAAATATGATCTTGATAATAGCCTTTCTCGAATAACTTCTCAAAATCCTGTGTTCATCTAGCATCTAGGTCTTCTATGCAGAGATGTTCTTCATCCGATAATATAAATGAATATATTATCATTAGACTAAACTTACTTCCACCAATATTGAAACCAATAACATAAAGATGTTTCCATCAATATCTAAAAAAATGATATCTTATTCTAAAGATATCTCCAGTCTCTGAGTAGGATGCAATAAGCGCTTTATTCATCCTAGTCATAAAGCGGTCCTATATTGGGTACATCCGAAGAGTGCATACCAATTAGATTAAAAATCTTCATAGGAACTTTTCCGCGAGACTAAACCGGATATAAATGACTGTTTAGGCCACTATATCATTCAATATTCCACGTATATACGATTTTGATCTTCTTCATTATCTTTAGTCTACATAGTCTATCCTTTCTTAAATTCTCTGCAACTTCATTCCTGAACACGATGATCTTTCCAAAAATAAATAACAATAAATGATTTATAGGTTCTTCTTTCTTCCTTCTTCTTCTTATGTTATCATTAAATTAATTTAATTAATAGTCTAATCATATTTCTAGTTTCTAATATTCTTATGTTTTTATGTTTGTTTTATCATTATCTTGGGTCATTGTCTGGTCGTAAGATATATAATACTTCTTACTTTGTTTAGAATCTTTAAAAAAAGATAGTTAAAAATATTTGACCTCCTTATGTTTCTTTGGTTTTAAATTTTCATTCCTAAATGATCCAATACATTTTAATTCGCCTGGCCGATCTTGACTTTCCTATAATACTTGAGAAGTTTAAGCTTTGTGCGCTCTCCTCCGCCATAATACATTCACGACTTATTGTCAAATTTCGAGCGTTATTTATATCACAACTGATTTGGAATTCATTGGATCTTTTCTTTACTTTATAATCGTCGTTACGTCCCAACGTCTGCTAACCAATTTAAAGATATTTATAACTTATGGGATGAAAGAAATATTTTATAAGTTAATAAATTCTTTAATTCCTTAATTTTATGTTAATGATTTATCTTAATTTAACTTTCTAATAATAAATCCTATAAGACATATAAGCTTTTAAAGGTAGCGTAGCTTATCGAGTTAAATTTCTCTTCGGAGGAAGTTTCGATGAGTTCACGACGATTCTTCACTTCAAAGTTCTTGACGAAATGTATTAGGCCTCCACCAAATAATTAGAGGTTTCTCTTTAGAGCTTCATGTAGGTTCTTCTATTCGTTGACCTTTCTTTTGGTTCCTCGAAGAATGTATTTTACCTCCACCTTTATGGCTAGAGATTTATTTTACCTCCACCTTTATGGCTAGAGATTTATTTACCTCCACCTTTATGGCTAGAGATTTATTTACTTCATCAGTTGATTTCTTGTCTTCTTAGCTCTTGTAGACTTCAAACTGAGACGATCAATCTTGCGCTATCATGTCTGGCTGACTGACCTCATTCATTCCCATCTCATCTGATCTCAATCAAGGTTTAACTCTTTCTTTTATAATCGTAGAGTTTAAGACGTCTACGATCATTATCAAATTTATGTATCATTTTATTAATAAATAAAATGATATTATTATAATAAATATACTTTTAAAGCTTAATATTTGTGAATGAATTTACGTTTTTAATATTCATTCACAAATGAAAATAAATAAACAATCACGATATATTTAAAAGAACATAAGAGTTGAGAAACTGAACTCTTACAATATATATATATATATATATATATATATATATATATATATATATATATATATATATATATATATATATATATATATATATATATATATATATATATATATTTTTACACATTACCACCACTCACGGGTAAAGCCCTATTCGAGGAGGGGGTGCTAGAACAATAGAAGAGATAAAACAACCCACAAGCCCCACCTAACATAAATTTCGCAGGTGAGCACAGACGTGGGCCTTAAAGGAATGGAGATTAAATTCAGCAGGAAACACAGAAGATGGAAGAGAATTCCACAAAACATTACATATATATATATATATATATATATATATATATATATATATATATATATATATATATATATATATATATATATATATATATATATATATATATATATATATATATATATATATATATATATATATATATATATATATATATATATATATATATATATATATATATATATATATATATATATATATATATATATATATATATATATATATATATATATATATATATATATATATATATATATATATATATATATATATATATATATATATATATATATATATATATATATATATATATATATATATATATATATATATATATATATTGAAATGCTTGTAATAATTTCCATCGATTTCCTAAATTGAGCATTTATGCACAATGTATCTCCTGTTCTTGAGTAAAAATTTAAAATATCATAAAATTAACTCACAAAAGGAGAATTAAAAACATGTCCTTAATACTGTGTTAACTTGATATATAATTAAGTACCTGAATTGAAATACATTATTGTCTCAGTATTACTTGTCTTTTCATTTAAACATTTCTTATTCAATGTCTCTGAAAATTTGTCTTGTCCTTTCGGGACTCAAATTTCATAGATTTAGATTCAATTTAAACAGATTTCATTTTGAAATAGGAAGCTTCCATTTACTCTTATAATTTCATTACTTCTGTTATGTATGTACTTAAATTCATATATATATATATATATATATATATATATATATATATATATATATATATATATATATATATATATATATATATATATATATATATATATATAATATATATATATATATATATATATATATATATATATATATATATATATATATATATATATATATATATATATATATATATATATATATATATATATATATATATATATATATATATATATATATATATATATATATATATATATATATATATATATATATATATATATATATATATATATATATATATATATATATATATATATATATATATATATATATATATATATATATATATATATATATATATATATATATATATATATATATATATATATATATATATATATATATATATATATATATATATATATATATATATATATATATATATATATATATATATATATATATATATATATATATATATATATATATATATATATATATATATATATATATATATATATATATATATATATATATATATATATATATATATATATATATATATATATATATATATATATATATATATATATATATATATATATATATATATATATATATATATATATATATATATATATATATATATATATATATATATATATATATATATATATATATATATATATATATATATAGATTTTTTAATTAGCTTCAAGTTGCGAACTTCTAAAAGGTTTATCAAAAAAGTTTCCTTAATAAGTTAATTACTTCCTTTTAAATAATAATGGATGCAAAATTGGCTGAAGCTGAAAGCATTTTTGAGGCTTCATAAATAAGTTCGTTTACCTTTTAAATGCCTTTATATAACTTCAAAATTTCATTCACATGTCATATATTTAATACATACCTATAGAAATATATATATATATATATATATATATATATATATATATATATATATATATATATATATATATATATATATATATATATATATATATATATATATATATATATATATATATATATATATATATATATATATATATCCTCTGGTGAGCAATATCGCGATCTACAAATTAATAAACATTGCTATGTAATTTTCTTGTGCAATCTAATTAAATGCCGTCATGTTCTAATGGAAGCTACAGAAAAAGAAAAATAAATAAATGGAGTATTTTGAAAACTTTTCCAGTAGAGTTTATGTAAGACTGAACATGTCGTTAACCCTTTTGTCAGAGAGCTGGACAGGAAAGTGGCGTGATAGTATTGAATGGTATTTCTCACGAGTCTTTCACATTGAGGGAGATATGCAACTGAAGATTTCAGAAGAACAGCGTTTATTTTTAGCAATAGTATAGAAAACGTGACCAAAAAATTTGATGATTATAGAGAGGCTAGTGTGAGTTAATGAGAGCGGAACAGTTGATTAAATAAGGCGCTAGACTTTGTTTATTCAAGGAGAGCTATGTCAATGGAACTACCCCAAATGTATGAAACATCCTCTATATAGAGGCGAATAAAACCCCTATAAAGAGCAAGCAAGTGGAGCGTCTTGATGAAATATAGAGACTCTTAATAGGATACAACCTTTTAGGAACTTGTTTAGAAGGGTAAAAATATGATCACAAAAAGGAGAATCATCAAGAATATTAAGTACAAAAAATTTGATTATACGTTTTCGAAGAAGTTATAGTTGTTTTTAAAATTAAGTTGAGATTATGATGTAAATACTAAGAATTTATGGTCTAAAAAACAATCATCTTTTCGAAAAAGATCAGATGTTAGAAGCTCCAAGGCTATCTGAAGAGTCACTTATCTGAATTTGGGAGGGACGCTCTCAAAATGAAAGGTGATGTCGTAGGCGTATTAACTGATAGGTAATGAAGCAATAGAGTGAAGGTCATTACTAAAAAATAGGAAAAAAAAGTTGATGACGACACACCCCTGAGAAACGCCATCATTTCTAGACATAAGGGATGAACTGTGACTGCAGCAGCTAATGCCTTAAAATTTGGAAACAACTTTTAGGCATGAAATCTATATTTTAGAAAGGTTAAAAGGCTTGAAGAATTTTCCTTTTCCATTTTATCTTGTTAACACTATCTGACATTCTTCTTTGCATAATTTAGAAGTTTCTATATATATATATATATATATATATATATATATATATATATATATATATATATATATATATATATATATATATATATATATATATATATATATATATATATATATATATATATATATATATATATATATATATATATATATATATATATATATATATATATATATATATATATATATATATATATATATATATATATATATATATATATATATATATATATATATATATATATATATATATATATATATATATATATATATATATATATATATATATATATATATATATATATATATATATATATATATATATATATATATATATATATATATATATATATATATATATATATATATATATATATATATATATATATATATATATATATATATATATATATATATATATATATATATATATATATATATATATATATATATATTATATATAAAGTGCACAGCAATGATTTTTGCATTTCTATGAGTATGTTAACTTATGAATTGCAAAAGAGAATCAATTTTCACTTCCTTCTTCGTCAGTTCATTCATTTTACATTTTATCCTTTTATTTCGAAAGTATTTTCAATCTTCAGAAGAGTTTCGTCATTTAGGTGTCTCATCGTTTCTTTTCTTCACTCATCCCTTTTTTTTTTTGAGCTTCTTATGTAAATATTCTATTAGCCTATATATATATATATATATATATATATATATATATATATATATATATATATATATATATATATATATATATATATATATATATATATATATATATATATATATATATATATATATATATATATATATATATATATATATATATATATATATATATATATATATATATATATATATATATATATATATATATATATATATATTCGAAGTTATATTTAATTTCTTATAGAAATAGCTTCTACAGGGTATCCAACTTGTTGTTTGCTTCAGATATGGTTTTATTGATATCAAATTACTGGTCATATGAACATTTTCGATGATTCGTAAATAGTTTGGAGTCGTAAATAGTAAGGAGCTCCGTTTTCTGTCTATTTTCAGCATATATATATATATATATATATATATATATATATATATATATATATATATATATATATATATATATATATATATATATATATATATATATATATATATATATATATATATGAGAGAGAGAGAGAGAGATAGATAGAGAGAGAATAGAGATGTACCGATACCAGTAAAGAGGCCGATACCGATACCGATACCGATACCGATACTTTAATTATTATAAGAAATACACAGTAATAAGATAGAAAATTTGTGTACTGCTAGGCAACTGAGGATTGCATTCCCTGTACAACCAATACTTTAGTAGTAATGTATTTCATATTTGGTTGTGCCCAAGTATATTTTATAAATTAAAATATTCTCTTTTAGGAATAATAAATGCAAATATAATACTAATAACTTTTTTATGTTTGTGTTTATTCAAAAAAATTTCCATTTCCATTTTCCAATAAGTTTAGCTATTTTCCACAAAGTTTAGCTACTCGCTTTTATGTTTTAACATGATTACAATTTACAAGAAGATTCTTTAACTAGCTACAATATAAAGAATAAAAATAATGAAAGAAGAGACCTCAATTAATCAGCAGAAAAGACAAAATATAAAAAACGCTATTATTCAAACATGACATAATATACTCCTTTAAGGTAAAGACATCACTTAGTAGTCGAATTCAAATTATCGGAGTATCGGCCAAGTATCAGCCATATTAACCAATACCGATACCGATACCGATACCCAAGAAATGGCCGATAATGCCGATACCGATACCGATACCGATACTATCGGTACATCTATATATATATATATATATATATATATATATATATATATATATATATATATATATATATATATATATATATATATATATATATATATATATATATATATATTATTATTTTTCTTATTTATTTTTTATTTTTATGTCCTTACTGGGAGCAATTCTCCATTTTGGGTTTAATTTTAAACTCTTATTTTTTTTTCCTTTCATAATTTCTGTCATGAAGGGGAATATAAGTTCCGTAAACATTGCACAATTTTATTATTTACTCAATATATATATATATATATATATATATATATATATATATATATATATATATATATATATATATATATATATATATATATATATATATATATATATATATATATATATATATATATATATATATATATATATATATATATATATATATATATATATATATATATATATATATATATATATATATATATATATATATATATATATATATATATATATATATATATATATATATATATATATATATATATATATATATATATATATATATATATATATATATATATATATATATATATATATATATATATATATTGTATTATGAACAAAAATAGTTATATAAATATCATTAAAATAAAACTCCTTTATGAATTATGAAATTCATGGTAGCGATTTAAAAAAAAAAAAAAAAAAAAAAAATTAAAAAGCGTTAACTTATTCCCTACCTATTTGCAGACACTAATTAGAAAGCTTTCTTTTTTTTAAATTATAATCATTTTTACTAATTAAAAAATTAATTACCTTCATTAAAGGAGAAATCCGCGTACTTTTCTTTTTGGCTTTGCATTTTTTATCTCTTTAAAACTCATGTTTTGTTGCGTAGTTGAAGCGTTAATGAAATATTGTTTTGGGCTCTCGAGGATCTCGTTTCTCGTTTTCAAATTCATTTGAGCTGACACTTCCTCGCAGCCTTCTTCAGATTTCAAAAGGTCATAAATTTAAATTAATTTTAATCAGGCGTCATTTAGACATAAGAAAATGGATATTTCCTTTTACTTTTATATATATATATATATATATATATATATATATATATATATATATATATATATATATATATATATATATATATATATATATATATATATATATATATATATATATATATATATATAACTTTTTGTCTGTTACACGAGGAATAGAACTTTGACCTCTAAGCAGTTTCCTCTGCACCATGACAGTTCAAAAGAAAATATCCAAAAGAAAGCTCATAAATAACCTATCATACAGACCACCTCAAAGGACTCCCCCGACTACACTCTGACACAAGGCAAAGGGTCAGTTACTATCCTCTTTCTCTCACAAACCATTAAACATTAGCAAGTATAAAAACCACATGTCTCGTGAAGTTAAAATATACGAACTTTTTAAGTTTACTCTACGAAGAATCGAACACTGGCCTCTAAGATCGTAAGACTGTCGTGGTATAGAGGTGACGCTCTGCTTTATTAGCATAAGAGGTCAGGGTTCGATTCCTCTTAAGGGAGGCTTAAAAAATTTGAATTTTTTAACTCCACGAGCCATGTGGTTCTAATACATTCTTATATATATAAATATATATATATATATATATATATATATATATATATATATATATATATATATATATATATATATATATATATATATATATATATATATATATATATATATATATATATACTTGTTTACCTTTCATGCAATTTAAAGAGGAGATTAAATTGTTTAGATATGGAGAGGAAAATCATGTGATGCTCCAAAGGTCCACTAAGCATTTCATCTAACTATTGGTTAAAGCCTAACTTGGCACAAGCCAAGTCGATGATGGAATTGCAATTGGCATTAGGCAAGAGCCAGACTGACTTCCAGTTGAAGAGCTGTTAGAGATTTTTGACGTCAAGTTAACTCTTTATTGACGTCTAGTTGACATCATTCAAAAGACTAATAAAATGGAGGTTATAAGCTTCTGAATTACATCTCAGGATATTAGGAAAACCTTTTCACGCCTTTAATTTAGTTGTAAAAAATTCCTTCGTTACCTTCAGTTATTAACTAATACAGTAGAGGTAACTAAAAAAAAAAAAATCTTCGATTTTGCAGAAGAACCAAAAACTCGGATTATGAAAATAAAATCAGCAATTGTAGAAATTATTTTAAGCTTTTTAAAAATATTTCAAAATTTGGAGTACAAAATTTTCTTCCATAGAAGAAAATGTTCGTCATAAAAGTGACTCTAAATGCTGAAATTTCTTCATTGAAAGAAATTTTGATTCTCTGTTCATGTTTGTGGAACTAGAGATCGACATGAACCAATGCATGCTTTACTCTTAGATTATATGTAAGAATGAGCATAGCTGTAAAGTCTGTGGACGGAGAGTTGAACAGAGTAAGGACGAAATTCTCTTTAAGTTGATAAGGTATGAGATTTTCAAGTACGGAAGAATAGTGTCCTTTGCAATATCGGTAGTCTTATGAAGATTTATGCACCAGTTCGACGACAAGAAAGAAATTGGATAAATTCTCCGGGAAAGGGAGAATTAATAACGGGAAAACTCTTGACTCTATCCTTTCTAGAAGATTTGTTTAAGGAGGAACCACCTCAGATATACGCTGCATCCTCTAAACATAAGCAAGCAACGCATTCATACAGGGCAAGCATCTGGGACTATATACTGAAGCTCTGAGGAAATCTGAAAGCATCCAACCTCTTAGAAACTTGGTTCATGAGATAAATAATTCAACTCTTTCAAGAAATATAATGAAGAAAATAGAAAGTTATTTTCAAAGAAGATGCTGTAGTTATGTGGAAGAATTTGTTGAGAGTATCAATGAAGGAAATTGTCTCGGCATTTGCAGTTCTCCGGACCAGAGCAGAAAAGACGTTACAGATAACAGAAATTCCGACGGAAGCAGATTTTCCTTAAAAAGAATTTTCTCACAAGCAATGAAGGCGGAGACAGACATGTCTAATTGAAAAAAGTAAAAATTTTCGGTAGAAGATATCAAAATATTGGACTTGAAGAACCGACAGAACCACAATTTATGGTTCTTTGAAACCTAAGAGAGCCTTCGGGAAGGATCTCACAGTTCCCCAGTTTATATGACGAAAGAAGGAGGAATCTTCGTCCGGGGGATGGGGACCATACCCGGAAAAATATTTGTGGTATTTTTCTTGCGGGGAGAGCCAGGAATCCGATCCAGGCTGTGGCTCGAAGTGTTTTCCATTCCTTTAGTGTATTTTTATAAGGTCGTATTAGTACTTGTAAAAAGGAAAGTATCATCTCTCAAGTGAAATTAACATGAACCTTACTTATTTAAAAATTTTTTTGATAATTTGTGTGAATTATGATTATATACATTTTGCATTCTTAAGATAGGGTTTAAATCTCTAGCACTGTGCCGGTGTTTGATCTCGTAAATTTAATAGGCCTTTGACGCCGTTTTAAGGAGAACAGGTAAGCATTAGACCCCTCCCTCTTGATAAGTGAAACTGAAGTTAGAAGGAAGACCTGTAAATTTGGTATTCTGTTTATTTAGTCATCGCTATTAAATGTTGCTACTCAAGCTAACGTACGCATGATCACATGCGTTTCACTAATCATTTGGGCCAATATATTTTACTTAGATTAAGAGACGCACGCACGCGTCTCAGTAATTAGTCCGTGTAAATGTTAATGTGTACACACGCATGTGGGCGCGTAGATTTAAAAAATTGAATTGTTTGAAATATACACATTTCTCATGTCTGGCATGTTACTAAGACTTTCTTCGGTCTGCAAGACTCCCTTCTGGAGGCGTTCGAGGGGGTTTCAGCACGTGGACCCCTCCCGGGGCAGTAGTGGAACTTCTAACCCTTCAGGTGTTTTTCCTACCCCTTTTTTGAATCGTTGTATGGAGAAAGAATATATATATATATATATATATATATATATATATATATATATATATATATATATATATATATATATATATATATATATATATATATATATATATATATATATATATATATATATATATATATAATTTTTTTACTCTCTCTCTTCTTCCATTAAAAAAAGGGAGAGAATGGGAAAATAGGGAGTGAAAAAGAGAGCTATCGAAGGGAAGGGGTATTTAAGGCCTCCAAGCCCAGATTTCGCTCTTTAGAAATGAATTTTTGAGGGAATGAAAACAAGCATGTTTTTCCAGCTTAAATTAGAAATCTTATAAAAGTTAGAGGACTGTCACCCTGAGGCAACAATTTAAAGTATAATATGAAAGGAGTTAAGAGAGGTAAATTCGTCGTAATTGGAGTAAATATGTTGCAAAGAGACAAAAATAAGGCCATTAACGAAAAACAGGAAGCGAGTTGGGGATAGCTCAGACCCTGAAGAACATTACTATAAGAAGATTAACTGCTGAATGTTTACTGTATAAAACACCTGTTAAAGAAAGACCAGAGAGGAGACCAGAGAGAAGGATTAAAAACAAGAAAGATCCTTATAAATATAAGCTTAGTAAATTATTCTTTGAAAGATTTCGAAATGTCTAGTAAATTAGTAAAAGATTCACCGAAATGGCGAAGAGCAGAGAATTAAAAGTCAGGGAAATTGAAAGATGAGCACTAGTCGTGCGCTACTTGTGGAAGGAAAACAGGTGATGAGAAATAAGATTCGAAGAATCAAGATATTCCCAAATCCTCTTGTTAAGGATAGACTTGAAAACTTTAGAAGGAACAGAAGTTTATTAAAGCTATTGACAATTGTCAGAAGGTTAAGGAGGATTCCCCTCTTTCGGCATAGGTTGAATGCGCCCAGGTTTCCAACGATCATAGTTGACAGACAAAGACAAAACAGATTACCAAGGCAGGACCGCAGGGTGGAAGCTCGGAAGTACAATTTTTAAGGACTATAGGAAGAATGCCATTAGCATCCTATGCTTTCTTAGAACCAAGTTCAGAGAGAGGAGGAAGTAACAGATTTAGAAAAGATTATAATTTAGCATATAAATGAATGAGGAGATATGGAAGTCGAGGAACAGCTTCGAAATATTCTAAAGTGGAATAGAAGTAAGGGTCTGAGAAGGAGGGAAAGGAAAAAGGATAAGAAGCAAGAGATAAAACTAGATTTTTTTTTTTTTTTTTTTTTTTTTTTTTTTTTTGCATAAGTCAAAATATGGGATGAAGGAAATAAACCAGAAAGATAATTTTACTTCCCATGAAGAATATATATATATATATATATATATATATATATATATATATATATATATATATATATATATATATATATATGGAAGGGAAGTTCCCATTCGTCACTGATTGTTCGCTAAATTAAAATTTTTATAAATTTGTAATTTATTTATTTATTTATTTATTTATTTTTTATTTATTTATTTATTATTTTAGGGTGACCTAACCTAGATAGCACAAGCAATTTCATTTGAATTGTTTTCTCACTCTTCACATAATCCACTCATTTAATTTCTAATTTAATATTTTCTAATTTTATCTTTTAACGTCACAAAGAATAACACTTGTCTATACAGATAGGTGTATAAGTGCGCGTCTGAAATATGTATATGTATTCTTTTATATATTTATATATATATATATATATATATATATATATATATATATATATATATATATATATATATATATATATATATATATATATATATATATATATATATATATATATATATATATATATATATATATATATATATATATATATATATATATATATGTGTGTGTGTGTGTGTGTGTGTGTGTGTGTGTGTGTGTGTGTGTGTGTGTGTATGTGAGGGAGATAAACCAGAATGATAAACAGTCTCTTGCCTAATTTCCAATTTGTCAAACAACACTTCTTTTCTTCTACACTTCAACTCTTGTTATCAATTGAAAATCAGGCGGTTGAATGCTCTGACAACAAACCCTACTCTGTTTCCTCTAACCGTCTCTATCCTCAATTTTCAACCAGGGGCGAATGTTGCGCATATGTGCATAGCGATTGTGTCTGTCCTCGTGTATCTAATTTAGAGTCTTCTAAATTATCTAAAATTGCAATTTCTTTTAAAAACGTCATTTCTGTTCTCTCTGTGCTTAATTCTTAGAAGGCGTACGGTCCTGGTGGTATCCCTCTTGTGGTTCTCAAATCTTGGGCTTCTGAGCTTGCACCCTACCTTGGTAAACAATTTTGTCTTTGTCTTTCTACTTCAATCTCCTCTTATTGCTGGAAATATGCGTTCATTCAGCCAGTGCGGAAGAAGGGAAACCTTTCTCAATCCTTCAACTACCGTCCCATTTCTTTAACCCTTATTCTTTCTAAAGTTTTTGAATCTATTCTTAACAGAAAGATTTGAAAGCATCTCACTTCTTCTTATCTTTAATCGCCAGTATGACTTTCGTAAAGAGCCCTTTACTGGTGATCTTTTTTCCCTTCTCTCTGACTATTGGTCCTTCACGCTTCGACATTTTGGTGAATGTTTTGCTGTCTCACTGGATATATCGAATGTTTTTGATTTATTCTGACACATAGCTTTATTTCAAAACTTTCCTCTTTCAGAATCTGTCCTTCTCCCCGTGTTCTTCTCTCTGATTTCCTTTAGGGTCATTCTATAGCTTTTAATTGTGGGGTTAATCAAGGATCTTTCCTATCCTATCTTTTCAACTTTTCATTATTTTCTCTCCATTACTTCATCACTTACCCACTCCCATGCCGATGACTGTACTCTCCTTACTCCCTTTCAATTTGAAGGATGCCCCACCCAACAGGAGTTAATAGACACAAGGAGGGTAGCTTTGAAGCAACTAACTTCTGATCTTTCTCCCATTTCAAATTGGGGCAGAGAAAACATGATTATTTTTAATGCCTCAAAAACTCAGTTCCTCCATGTCTTTACTCAATAAAACTTTCCACACAAATATGAACATCTTCTCCAAATGCACACAACTCAAACCTTCTTCTGTCCTTAATATTGTTAGGTGTTTAACTTTCTCGAGATTTTTATTGGGAATATCACATTACCTCTTTCTAAACAAGCTTCTAAGAGATTGAGTATCCTGATGCTATTTTGTAATTTCTTATCGCCACCCCAGTTGCTTCCTTTTTATAAGGGTGTTGTTCGCCCTTGTATGGAATACGCCTCACACATCTGAGGTGGTCCCACTCACACAGCTCTTCTTTAAAGGAGGAATCTAGGACTTTTAATATTATCAACTCTTCCGCTCTTCTGCTCTTCTGAACTCTCCTGTCTCATAACTCTTCCAATGAGAAGGGCACGCCTTTGTGCACAGTCTCATCCTTTCTCTGTCCAACTCTCTGACTCCTTACTTAACCGCTATGCTCAACCTTACATGTACACTACTGGTAAAGTCTTTAACACATTCCTTTTCTCTTTTTCCTTTATCTATCTATATCTATATTCCCAACTTCATTTTAATGACACACCTTCAAACGTCGTTTACCGGGACATGTCGGCCTTTAATTGAACCTGGAGTTTGATATTTCCACAAATCTGGAATATATATATACATATATATATATATATATATATATATATATATATATATATATATATATATATATATATATATATATATATATATATATATATATATATACTATATATATAAGTATGTTCATCAATTATTCTTTTTTTTTTTCCTTTTCGTGCAGAAAAAATCTTTTATCTGTTACTTTTTATCACATGACGGATGTCATTTGGAAACTAAATTTATGTTGAAAGTGCATTAATATTATATATATATATATATATATATATATATATATATATAATATATATATATATATATATATATATATATATATATATATATATATATATGGGGAAGACGTAGCGCAATCCGGAGCAATGAAAATATCCCCCAGTAGGTTTAATCTGTGGGGTGATAAGGTGGGCTCGACCATTCCATTTCACTCCGTTGCCCTTTAGTTCGTTCCTTTTCGCGTTTCATCATCTCAGAGGGTCTCTAATGTATCCTCGTCTTACAGTGAAGTGCCTATGCTCCCAATTCTGCCCCTCCCCTCCACTCCCTTCACATGTTCCCACAAACTTTCAAGCGCCTACTCGCACATTACCTTTAAAAAAAAATTTTTTAAATCATTAAAATGGCGAAACATAAAGCTGCTTCGGAGATTCTTGGAGGGGTGGAATCCAAAGGATGCCACTCATCCACTTTTTCCCTATCACCACTTGGGAGTTTGGCCTTGGGTGATGGGATTAGTGGCACCAAGTCCTTGTTACTGACTTGCCCTGGTGCACGGTCTTCCTTTTTCATTAATTTCTGAATCACCCGCAGCCTCTTGTCTAATTTCAATTTTGTAGAACACCTCTCTTCTTCTAGACCTCATCTCTTGTTTTTAACTGAAAATCATATGTTTGAGTGTTCTGACAGCAAACCCTACTCTTTTTTCCTCCTACTGTCTCTATCATCAATTTTCAGCCAAAGGCGATGCTGCACATATGCGCAACGATGTTGTCTGTTCTCATGTCTCTAATTTGGGGTCTTTTGAATTATCTACTTTATCGCTTAAACTTTCTTGTAATTCTAAAACTAAATTCATTTGTTCGGTCTACTTATCTCTTAACTCTACACACTATGAAAAATTCTTCGACTATCTTAACACCAAAATAGAACACATTCTTTCTCCTTCTCCTTTCTCCGAAATCATCATTTTAGGTGAATTCAATGTTCACCACCGCAAATGCTTTCATCTAGTTCTCATTATCCAGCTGGTGAACTCGCCAATCACTTTCCAATCAAGAACAACTTTGTGCAGCTGGTGCATCTCCCTACCCTCATCCCTGACCGTATTGGTGATGAACCCAACATACTTGATCTTTTCCTAATTTCTTATCCTTCTCCTTACTCTGTTAAACTCTTTCCTCCTCTTGGTTCATCCAATCATCTCCTTATTTCTGTATCTTGTCCTGTCTATTCAACTCTTCTACAAGAACGGTCCCTGCCTTCGGCGCTGAGAAGTTTCTGGAATTTCTGTGCCACTAACTGGTCTGACTTGTGGTTGTACTTTTCTGACTTCCATTGGAATGATTACTTTTTCCGTGGGAGGGATCCCTCTGAGTGTGCATGGCATGAAGGCGTACATTCCATATAACCTGTCAACTAAACTTAACAAACCATGGTTTAAGGTTGCTTGTTCTCATGCTCTCAGTCCGGGTGCAATAGGGGGGGATCCTTTGAGATACTCTTCTGAGTCGTTTTTTATGAGCCTTTCGTAGTAATCTCTTTTTGGACTGTCATGGCTCAGTTGGTAGAGCATTGATTTACCATCTTAGAGGTTTCGGTTTCGAATCCTCGCTCGCTCAGGAGACTTGAATTTTACATTAAATCTTTTGCGAATGTGCGGTTTAATATACTTTATATATATGTATATATATATATATATATATATATATATATATATATATATATATATATATATATATATATATATATATATATATATATATATATATATATATATATATATATAATATATATATATATATATATATATATATATATATATATATATATATATATATATATATATATATATATATATATATATATATATATATATATATATATATATATATATATATATATATATATATATATATATATATATATATATATATATATATATATATATATATATATATATATATATATATATATATACATACATAATTACGTATTTCATTTTTGCATCTTTCTTAAGCTTCTTTAAAGGAAAATATAAAAGAACATCGATTTATAAATTCTCAACTCATATAAATAAGTCTTTCGAATTGGAAGAATAAGAATATATATATATATATATATATATATATATATATATATATATATATATATATATATATATATATATATATATATATATATATATATATATATATATATATATATATATATATTACAGTTGTCAGCACTGCTTAATGGCAGAGTTGTTTTGAACTAGAGGTTGCTAAAATAATAATAAATGAGTGAAGAAAAAAAACGCACAACCTCCACCAAATGTGCACAGAGCTTTTAAAAACGATGGAGCAAAAATTCAGCAAGAAACGTAGAAGATGGAAGAGAATTCCACAAAACAGAGTTGGCTGGAATGAAGGAAGCACCACGACGAACAAGTCTGGAGTTGCCAGTGTCCAAACAAAATTCATGTGAAGTCAATACATCCTTTGTTTAAGATGGCGTAGTAAAGATGATGTCACAGTATTTGTCAGTTCGCTCGAACACTTGCTTTTGTGGTTCCTATAGAAAAGAGACAGAGAACTAACGTCACGTTACACATATAGAGTCAAGTGAATTGAAAAGTGCTGCAATAGTTTACAAGTCATTTGGCTTCTGACCAGACTCTATCGAAACGACGTGAAATTTGAGCCACTCCAGCAATACTAATGCATTGAATGTCCAGATGAGTACATTGTATAATTAAAGTAACTGCGAAGAAGAAATAAAAATGTCGTAGTCAGATCAGAACTCCCAGGTTCTTTGAAGCCACTTTTGCAACTGTTCATTTGAGGTTTCACAAAACATCTTTTTGTTCATATTGTTTATATTGTCAACAGGAAGATTGGAGAACTATCAAAAGAAATAGAAATGTTAGGAAGACAACTATTGACACGATAGAAACAATATTAACATTCTTATAAACATCAACATTATCATAAAACCTGTTTAAATTGATATATACATATATATATATATATATATATATATATATATATATATATATATATATAATATATATATATATATATATATATATATATATATATATATATATATATATATATATATATATATATATATATATATATATATATATATATATATATATATATATATATATATATATATATATATATATATATATATAAATAAGACAGGCTAAAAGCAAAAGACACCGTAAAAATAAATTATCTTCTTAATAATTAACTCAAATTTCCTTTAAATTACGACTTCAAATTACTTCGGAGACATTTAAAAAGGACAAAAAGGACAAAAAGAACAAAAAGAACAAAAAGAACAAAAGAAAACAAAAGGGGAAAAAACAAAAATAGGAAACTTATATAAGAAGAATAAAGAGGAAATCACAAATCAGAAAAGAAACAAAAGAATGCTTTTAAATTATTTGATATGTAATGCCAATAAATAAATACTAAAAGCTTTCATATATATATATATATATATATATATATATATATATATATATATATATATATATATATATATATATATATATATATATATATATATATATATATATATATAATCGTCTTCTCCCAGGAAGGACTTTCGTCCTGTCAGTGGGATCTTTCGAGGAAGATCCTTGGGTTTCACGGGCCCACGGCGGATACCGCTGGCTGGGCGAGGCCTATCGCGGATGCCGGAGATATATATATATATATATATATATATATATATATATATATATATATATATATATATATATATATATATATATATATATATATATATATATATATATATATATATATTAGTAAGTTATCATGTATATGTTTCTCCACCTAATTACTTTTGCTTCTTTTATGGCTTTGACATAAAGGATATCTAAGGATATTTTCATTAACTATTTAAATATTTCTTTCTGTAATATATATAAATAAATAAATAAATATATATATATATATATATATATATAATATATATATATATATATATATATATATATATATATATATATATATATATTTTATTTCGCCACAGATGGGCAAAGGTTAAAGACCAACTAAAATTTCTACTAAAATTAGGGAATAAACCGGAAATCTGGTCAAGTTAAATGCCGATGTACCGATACACGGCGCTTGAAAGTATGTAAGTCATAGGAGGTTGGGAAAATAGATAAAGGGAGTGTGTTCAAGACTTTACCAGTAGAGTACATGTAAAATTGAGCATAGCGGTTAAGTCTGAGGTCAGAGAGTTTTCAGAGAAAGGATGAGACTGTGTAGAAAGAAGTGTCGCAAAACCCCTTCTCAATGGAAGAGGTATTTGACAGGAGAGTTCAGAGTTCAGCTGTGCGAAAGGTTGTGTTGCGTAGAGAGATCGAGGAATTGAGTTTATGAGGAATTGAAAGCGATCATGTTTCATATTGAAAGGAGTAATGAATTGTGGAGTCATCGGTATAGGAGTGGATAGGAATTGAAATCACAGGGAAAATCACCTCGGTTATTTTCTCAGTACATTCCGAAGAACCCTTCAAGCAAAAACAATAATCATTTCATGTGAAATCAGAAACATGCAACCGAAAGGTAGACCAGTTAGTGGTACCGAAATGCCAGAAACGTCTTCCTCGCCGAAGGCGGGATCCCATTCTTGCGGAATACTTGAAGATACAGAACAAAATACAAAGAAAGGAAGGTGATCGCTTGAACCCGGATGTGGGAAAGAGCTTAACTATGTAAGGAGAAAGATCCAGTATGTAGTAGGGAAAGATCAAATATGTTGGGTTCTTCACCGAGGCTGCCAAGGATACGGGTAGAGAGATACTCCGATTTCTCAAGGTTGTTCTTCATTGAAAAGTGATAAGAGAGTTCACCAGCTGGATCATGAGAACTATTTGAGGTGGTGAACGTTGAAAATCACCTAAAATTATAATTTCAGAGAAATTAGAAGAAGAAAAATTTGTTCAATTTTGGAGTTAAGATAGTTGAAGAATTTTTTATAGTCTGAAGAGTTAGGAGAAAATTGGACAGAACAAATGAATTTGGTTGTAGAGTTGCAAGAAACTATAAACCATAAAGTAGGAAACTCAGAAGTGTCCAAATTAGATACACGAGAGCAGACGCATATTCTCAACATTCTCTTTCGGCTGAAAATTGAAGATAAAGACGGTAGTAGGAAACAGAGTAGAGTTTGCTGTCAGAGTACTCAAACATCTGAGTTTCAGTTAAGAACAAGAGATGAGGTCTAGAAGAAGGGAGGTGAATGTTCGACAAAGTGAAGATTAGAAAAGAGACTGTGAATGTTCGAGAAGTTAGTGAAAAAGAAGACAGTGGGCCAGGGCAAGCCATTATCAAGGCTACCAACTTTCAATAGGTGATGGGAGAAGAAGTTGATGAGAGCCATTGTTTGAATGTCGCCCCTCCAAGCATCTCCTAGGCAACTTTTTCTTCACCGAAGTCGAAGCCAAAGCGGAAGCCGAAGTGAGATAAAATGAATATTTTGACAGCGAACTATTCTCGTGTGTGTTCTGCAAAGAATTCAGTGAGAAGTTGAAACTTCAGAGCAGGTTACCTAAACGGACAAAAAAAATTATCGTTTGTTGGAGATTGTCTGTAGTTAATTAATTAATTATAGTTTATGACAAAGTGTAAAATTAATCTCAATACTCGCACATCACTTAAAAACAGCCAATCACAACAGTTCACCCTATTCCAGCACACATATATATCACATTCTCTCCAAATATTTCTCCAAGCATAGAGAGTGATCGTCCATTAAGGATTCTAAACCACTCCCACAAGTGTTCAACAAAACCCTCGATTAAGATGAGCTGGAACAGGGTTTCCCTATCCAAACCCAAATAATATGTTGAACTTATCATCTTGGTCAGGAATAACATATAACTCAATTTACCATAGCTTAGAACCACACTCCTCTAATAGAGCTCTGCACGGGAGTGGCTGTGATAACATAAAAAAACTGCCTTGTTTAATTCATGCTTCGCATCAATACATATTATTTCATAACTTTTTTACTTGCATTTCCTGCATGAAGACTCTCTGTTTATCACCATTTACTATTTTATTAAAAACATTCTTCTCTTTATAGATACTTATCATTCTTTATCATTCTAGTTACTGAAACTCCCAGAAATATACATATGTTAGCTCTTTTACCAAAATAACTTTTTTTTTTAAGTTTCAACCAAGGGTTTCCTTCTCTTTTCCATATAATCATGATTTATGTTTATTATTATTATATTATTATTGAAAATATTATTATTATTTAATATTATTAATATTATTATTATTATTATTATTATTATTATTATTATTATTATTATTATTATTATTATTATTATTATTATTATTATTATTATTATTATTATTATTATTATTATTATTATTATTATTATTATTATTATTTATAAATCGAATATTTCCGTTACTATACCTCCGAAACAATGAAATATCTCGTCGTGATCGATATAAGGTACAGTCGTGAACAGAAGTTCGTTCCTATTAAGCTGGAAAGAAATATTTATATAAAATGGGGATCATGTCAGGTTCAGCCAATCACAGTTCAGTTAAGCCCCGCTCAATATTTTTATTTTCTTTTTATTCAAAATAGAGCATTTATGAAATGATTTCCATTTTATATAAATATTTATTTCCAGCCTAATAGGAACGAACTTCTGTTGACGACTGTACATTGTCTTCAGCAAATTTTTCGTATAACTATCTAGCAATAAAAATTAAACTCATTCTTATTTCACAGACATTAAAATATTTCTTGCAATCTTTATATATATATATATATATATATATATATATATATATATATATATATATATATATATATATATATATATATATATATATATATATATATATATATATATATATATATATATATATATATATTATATAGTTTTTTAAAAAGCTACTTTCTAATTGTCACTTTTATGCGTTAAATTACACTGAAATTCCTCCAACTGTATCCAAATTCATTAAAATCTTCATCAGGTTTAAGTGTCTGTCCTTGACGTAAACTTTTATATATAGTTAATTAATTAAGAAAGCACAATTGAAAGACTTCCTCAATCCTCATTTCTTTCTCATCCAACATTTCTCAGGACAAAAATGCAGATTCATTTCTCACTTTTCCTTAACTTAAAAACGCTTAGAAA
>SEYY01005547.1:0-7500 GCA_009176605.1 Armadillidium nasatum
TATCCTTCTCTCTGATTTCCTCTCTGATCGTCAAATAGCAGCTTTTGTACACGGCAACCGTTCATCCTTTAGATCTGTTAATAGTGGTGTTCCAAAAGGTTCTGTCCTATCCCCAACACTTTTCTACTTTTCATTAAAGACCTTCTATCTGTTATTTCCTATCCTATCCACTCCTATGCCGATGACACTACCCTGCATTATTCCTTTCAATTTGAAATAGCCCCTCAGAACAGCAATTAATTGAAGAAAGAAGGGTAGTCTTCAAGCAACTGCCCTCTGATCATTCTCGTATTTCAAATTTTGGCAGAAAAACATGTCGTTTTCAATGCCTAAAAAACTCAATTCCTCCATCTTTCTACTCGACACAATCTTCCACTCAACTCTGATATCTTCTTTGAAAACAAACAACTCAAGCCTTCATTTCTAATTAATATTTTTATTGTTCCTTTTTCTTCTGATATTGCTTGGAAAAATCACATTATTTCTCTCTCTAAACAAGCTCCTTAGAGGCTAGATGTTCTGAAGTGCATCCAGAATTTCTTCACTCCACCGCAATTGCTTGCTCTGCATAGTGGGTATTGTTCGCTCCTGTATGGAGTTTGCGTCACACATCTGGAGTTGTTCCACTTATTAAACTCTCCTTGAGAAAGGGTAGTCTAAGACTTTTCGTCTTATCAACTCTTCAGCTCTCACTAATGCTCTAAAGTCTCTTTCTGCTAGTCTAACTGTTGCGTCACTCACTCTATACTATCGCTATTACAATAAGCACTGCCTTTCCTTCGTTGCATGCCTCCTCCAATGAAAGGGCTCGTTCAATTTGCCTTTCGACGCACTCTCATCCTTTCAGTGTCCAACTCTCTGACCCCAAACTTATCCGCAATGCTCAATCTTACATGTACTGTACTGGAAAAGTCTGAAACACAATCCCTTTATCTTCAACTTCCTTTGACCTACACACCTTTAAACACCGTACATCGGGTTTTGCCGGCTTCAAATTGGCCCGATTTCTGGATTGTTCCCTAAATGTGGTAGTAACCTGGTAAGCCTCTTGAATTTGCTGACCAGAGGTAATAATAATAATATCATATATTATATAATATATATATATATAATATATATATATATATTTATATTATATATATATATATATTATATATATTGTATATATATTTATACTATTATATATATAATATATATATATATATATATATATATAATATATATATATATATATATATATATATATATATATATATATATATATAGGAAAGCTGCATTAGGAAGCTCATAATCTTCAATTTATTGGGAACTGGTGCGGTCCTTTGGCACTTGGTTATATTGGTAACCAGTGCTATTTTCTTCTAGGTCGTGTTAAAAACACATTCGAGGGAAAAAGAAGCTGCCAAACTTTGGTATCTTTTTGATTGGCGAAGAAAGCAGGAGTTTGTTCTTCGGAGGTCTTCTTTGGAAGAGAGGTTCTTCTGGAGTAACTGCTTCTTCCGTGGGAACTGGTTGCTCAATTTTTAGGAACTTTTTTCTGACTTCTGCAAAAGTAAAATGAATAGCAAAAATTTCTGTTATTAATTTCTTCTGAAATTATATATTAAGTGGGAAGGATAAGAAAACAAAGTGTAATAGTTTTTCACTTTTAATTATTTTATCAAGTAATACATAACAAACTTATTCTCAAAATTTTTTTTATTTTAAAGCGTTAAATTAATATACAAAAGGATTTTTATAAATAAAGAATAATTTTTAATAATCATTGAAATAACTTTATTTTCATAAATACATATATATTGAAATTATATAGAGCATTTTTTTTTACAAACAAAAAATTAATAAAAAATACTAAATAAAAATGTTATTCAAACTTACGAGCCAAAAATCCTAGAAAGTGATTTTGGTTTTGTCTACTTTTTTTTTTTAAAGGGAAAATAAATATTGATTTTAAGCATCATTATCTTACTATTACATTTTTATTTATAAACTTTTTTAAATGAAAAGAATATTTTTAAATTTATCTTAATATTACATATTATTTTATTACTAATTTCAATAAACAAAAACTGAGTTTATTTTAATTAGGTTAAAAGCACTTTTGACTCTATTTTATTCCATATTATATAGCGCTAAAAATTATTTCCTATATTGTAAATTTAAAGAAAACTGCAATTTATTTTCAGGGCAACTTCACTCTATATTGCTTCCCTTCCGAGATACGAAGTGAACATAATCTGAAAGCACGCTTTTCGAAAGGAGTTTCTTCTGCTAGTAGGAACCGCTGGATGTAGAGGTGTTGTTGTCGTCGAAATATCACGTACATCAAGGATAGGTACATAAGGTGCTTTTGAAGGTCTATATGGAGTTTTTATGATGGCTGGTTTCAATCTACCAATGGAGACCCCATCAGTTCGGAAATCTCGAAGTTCAGGTCTTGAAATACTGATCCATTTGTTGTAAAATATTGAAAGGGCCACTTTAAGGAGCCGATAATGATTTTTGAATGGGTCCGTCCTAATAAAAACATGAGAACAGGTTTGAAGTTCCTAGGGTTTATACGAATTGTTTTGAGGATAACTTTGAAGGCGTGTGCAATATTTTTTATTTCTTCTACAGCTTCTTGAATAAGGGGGATGGTAGGCAAATCGACAGCATCTACTGTTACCGAAGAAATGCTGGACAAAGTATCTGCTACGATGTTGTCTTCTCCTCTGATGTAGTGCATTGATGTGATGTATTCAGTGAGAACAGAAAGATGACGTTGACGATCACTTTTTGAACGATTCTTTGAGTAGAATGCCGAAACGAGTGATTTGTGATCTGTAGAAAGAGTCCCGTTCCTTCCTTCTAACATGTGTTTGAAATGAAGACTTGATTGGTAGGCTGCTAAAAGTTCTCTGTCTAGTGCGGTGTATTTTATTTGTGGGTCTGATAATTTCTTGCAGTAGAAATCTATAGGGACAGTTTGACCATAAATCATCTAGAGTAAAGCTGCTCCAATAGATACCTGACTGCTGTCTATTACCTGTTGTAGATGAGTTAAATTCGGAATCAAAAAGAATGAGTTGTCGCATCTTGTAATGTTTATTTTACTTTTTGAAAAGCTGTGGTTTCTTTAACCGTGCAATAAAGGTGTTTGTCTTTTAGGTAATTCTTGGCTTTTTCCGAGAGTGGAAAAATAGTTCTGACGAAGTTTGGAATAAATCTTCTGTAGTTACCAATCATCACCGAGAAATCGTCTTAATAAGGCTGAATATGAAGGAAGAGGTAAAGTTGTGATAGTTTTTTTTTCTTTAGAGGTGTCAATCTACAGAGCATTGTAACAAAGAAATTTCACCCAAACCGCTCAAATAATAAAAAAATTTTTTAAACCGAACCCTCCCCTATTAAGGAGTTAGTTTGAGAAAATTAGACAGTGGCATGTAAGCACAAAAGGAAGCTCTTTGAAGATTGAATTCATCACGCTTTTGATAGTAGCTTCAGCGTTTTTCAATATATTATAAGAAATAGAAAGGAACTGGAAATGACCAAAGGGAGTAATGATTACAGTCTTCTCTATATCGTCTTGACGAATTGGAATTTGAAGATATTCTCGCTGAAGGTCTATTTTGAGGAATATATTTGAGTGATGAAGGCGTTGAGAAAGACTTTGGATATGTGGAATGGGATATCTATCTTGTTTCGTTATGTTGTTCAAAGCTCTGAAATCTCCACTGGGTTTCCAAGTTACTGGTGTCTTTTTAGTCACAATATGTAGAGGTGAGGCCTGTAAAGATTTATTTTGCGTGAAGATGCACCCTTGAGGAGGATGTTGAATTCAGCGCTTGCTGCTTTATGTTTATCATCCGTAAGACGACGAAGTCTTGCAAAACGAAGTTTCAATATAGTGACAGGATCCATCAGCTTTGAGAGTGAGACTGTTGAGGCCTATTAAAGTTCACGATGGAAATTCCTGAAGAAAAAATGTTATGAAATGCTTATCCGTTTGAAGTTTGACTTGTAGAGATGGAATACTTTCATAGAGCTAATTTTTAAAGGTTCTTGAAGAGTAGTATGAGCGTCATGAAGTGTTTTTTCCCACAATCGATGAGAAGGTTGACATGATGAAGGAAGTCTTTTTCAAGGATGGGCATTGCAACTTCTGCAACGATGATAGTCCAGTTGAATTCTCTTCGTAGCTGTGGAATGGTGATGCATGCCACTACTTTCACAAAACTCTTGATAGGCGAACCATTAGCCACGGAACAGGTGATGTTTGAAGGATGCAGTGTCATGTTAGAAAAAATGGAATAAGAAAAATTACTGACTGAAGCAAGAGGGTTGAATAGGAAGAATATAGTTATGCCGAAGATCTTGGTTTTGATAGTGAGATGCGAACTGGATATGGCACAGATATCAGTTCTCCCTTTTAGTTTTACTATGGAATAGGTTACGAAGATCGTGAAGGTGGCCTAGAATTTGTGAGAATATTTAATCTTGTCTTTTGAGGCTATGAACATCACGGTTTGCAATTCATAGAGTTTTGCCCATAAAAAATATCCCTCTACAGATTATTGCTAACTGAGTGTGATGAAAAGGCTTGAGGTCAGAAGAAGTCTTATTGGAAGGTAGCGAACATCTTTCTGGAGTAGAAGTTACTGTAGGTGAGGAGAGCTATGATGTTGGTCAGAAACGTAGTAATTAGAGTCCAGTAAAACAGGATACACTCGGGAGTCAGCAATATATAGGATGGACCTTCGGTACCAATTTAAAGGGACCTGGGGCTGTCTTACGGCACCTGGTTATATTGGGGACCGTGCCATTATCTTTTAGGTGGAGTAGAGACAGAGAGAGATCTTCAGGTGGCTAGGTGTTGCTCAGGTCCTCTCACTGACCTGTTGTGCCGACCAGTAGGTGCTGGTAGCCACCACTTCTCTTTAGGTCGTTGCTCGTCATGTTTGAAAAACGACTTCAAGGGGAAAACCACAGTCGAGGATAAAAGGAGCTGCCAAACTTTGGTATCCTTTTTGATGGGCGAAGTAGGCAGAAGTTTCTTCTTCGGAGGTCTTCTTCTGGGAGAAATGATTCCTCTGGAAAAACTGCTGCTTCCGTGGGAACTGGTTAATGCCTCATAAGGAACTTGTTCTGGCTTCTTTTGAGGTAAAGTGAATGGCAACAACTATGAGTTATTGACACTTTCTCAAATAATCTCATAAATGAGAAGGATAAGAAAAACAAGTGGAATAGTTTTTCCCTTTTAATTATAGTATCAAAAAAATTATGAAGAACACATCTTCGATTAAAGTACTTTAATTTAATGGAAAATAAAATATAAAAGAAAAATACATATAAATTAGAGAACTGCCGGTCATTAATAATGATGATGTTCGTCGCAGTCGATTCTGGACTTGAGTTCTGGACTGGGCTTTCAGGTTTATGACGATGGTCTTGATATCCAATTCGGAGTGTATTAATAAATATATATATATATATATATATATATATATATATATATATATATATATATATATATATATATATATATATATAATATATATATATATATATATATATATATATATATATATATATATATATATATATATATATATATATATATATATATATATATATATATATATATATATATATATATATATATATATATATATATATATATATATATATATATATATATATATATATATATATATATATATTATACTTTTTAAGGAAAACTAACTTTAATCGTTTTCCGTAATGTACTAATTAATTTTTTAAAAACCACTCTATGATAAAAACAATAAAAATTAAAAGATTAAAAGAGACATAACAAGAAAATTAAAAAAGAAATAACAAGGTGGAGAATTAAAACACGCGTAAACGTTTCAGAGCTCAACTCGGCCCCCTGATCACTACGCAAGCAAATAGAAAATGAACGAATAACACAGTTCCACACTCCGAAGAAGAAGAAAAAAAAAAAAAAAAAAAAAAATTACGACAACGTGACGTCACAGAATTCTGGCAACTAGCAAATGAAGAAAAATTAGTTTTTAAAAATTAACTTCAAAAAATTGACAAGAGTGTTATCTATGTCAAAAAATCCTTTTGAAATGTTAAAATTGTTTGAGGTTTTAATGAAAAACGATTCTATCAATCTATTTAAATTCTTTGACTTGGAATCAAAAACAAATCTAGCACCCGTCCAATCTATCGAATGTTGTTGAGTAATGTGTAAAAAAATTGCATTGCTTTGATTACCTCTTCTGATTTCGGCTTTATGCTGTTCGAGACGAAAATGCAGGGTTTTTATGGTTTCCCCAAAATAAGAGTTTTGGCAAGTGATAACAGGGGACCTTATACACCCCGCCACTTCTTTCTGTATGGGTGGTGTTGTTGAAAATTAACATGTTGCATATCTTTGTCTGGAAAACTAAAAACAATATGTAAGTTGTAAATAGAAGCTATGAAATAACGAAGAGAGAGGAGAGGCTCAGCAAAGGGAATCACAATTGCATTTTGCGGATGGGTATAAGGAGTCATATTTGGGCCGCTATAGAAACGAGACTTGGCTCTATGGTATTGTTTGGAGATAAAAAACTGGGAATAACCCAGAGACAAAAACTGATGAAAAATTAAGGAAATCTCATTATCTAAAAATATGGGATCGACAAGGTTAAATGTGCGTAAAAAGGAGTTGAATATTATATTTTGTTTAATGTATATAGGGTGGTTGGAAAAAGCATGTAGTAGTTGGTTACAAGCTGTAGGCTTGCGATAGATTTTAAAGGACAGTTGTTCATCTTTTCTTATTATAAAGAGATCCAAAAACGGTATGCCTTCACAATTCTGGACTTCAGATGTAAATTTAATAGAGTTTACCAAATTGTTCATCTGTGTAAGAAAGCATTGTATGGGGAAATCATGCGGAACTACCACCAAAATATCATCCACATAACGATACCAAGAATCAATCAAAGGATACAAAGGCAAGGTGTTCACCAATTGAGTTTCAAAAAATTCCATAAAAAGATTAGCAATCACCGGGCTGAGGCTGTTGCCCATACCGGTACCAAAGATTTGTCTATAAAACTTATTATTAAAAGTAAAAACATTTTGTCTCATACAAATATCTATTAATTTAACGAATTTATCAATTGGAATTGGTAAGACTATATCATTTAATTTTCTAGTCAAAAAGTCGAGAAACTGTGGTATGGGCACATTAGTAAATAGACTGGTAACATCAAAACTCACCAGTATATGATTGGGGGGAATTCTATTACCAATCATCTCTTTAAAATGAGGGGTATTTTTAACATGCGAGGGTGAAATTGTATCCAATAGTGGTGACAAAAAACCCGTAAGCCATTTATTGAGTTTAACAAAGTTGTCATTTTTACATGCAATGATAGGTCTGAGAGGGACACCCGGTTTATGTAGTTTTGGGATACCGTAGAAATAAGGAATAGTGGGGTTGGGGATGCTAAGTTGTTTAAATATTTGAGTAGGAAGAAG
>SEYY01005547.1:10000-17500 GCA_009176605.1 Armadillidium nasatum
TATATATATATATATATATATATATATATATATATATATATATATATATATATATATATATATATATATATATATATATATATATATATATATATATATATATATATAAATAAGTATATATTATATTAAATATAAATAAATATATTTTTATTTTAAAAATATTTTATTTTTTTTTTTTTTTTTTTTTTTTTTTTTTTTTTTTTTTTTTTTTTATTTTTATATAATTATAAATATATATAATATATTATATATATATATATATATATATATATATATATATATATATATATATATATATATATATATATATATATATATATATATATATATATATATATATATATATATATATATATATATATATATATATATATATATATATATATATATATATATATATATATATATATATATATATATATATATATATATATATATATATATATATATATATATATATATATATATATATATATATATATATATATATATATATATATATATATATATATATATATATATATATATATATATATATATATATATATATATCATATATATTCTATTGTTTTATGTACTATTTTGAATGAAAATTTGTAACATTGAGCAAAAATAGTGACCCTCAAAATAACGGTTTAAATTTGATGAGTTTGAAAGGTATATCAAGAGGCTGATAAAGCCACTGACGATCAGCAAAGTAGAACTACAGTATATGAGTAATGAAATTGAATAGAGAAGTTTTGTTTTCCGTAAATTATGATGCTTATTACCAACCCAAAATTCAAATAAATGAAATAAACAAAGGAAGAAACCTAACTATGATGATGGTTGTGACATTATCCAAATCAACTATATATATATATATATATATATATATATATATATATATATATATATATATATATATATATATATATATATATATATATATATATATATATATATATATATATATATATATATATATATATCTTTTAAAAAAGATGGCTAAGAATGAATGAAGCATGATAATGAGAAAATTAGGGCATAAAATCCAGCATCTAATCAAAATAACAATAATTGAATGCAATTTGACATTAATCTAAACATAATCAACGTTTCAATCCATAACTAGAATCATTTTCAAGAAAGCTGCAAAGAGTAAGGAACAATACACCAATAAACACAGAAAAAAAATAAAAATAACAAACACATTGATATAAAAAAATAAATAATAAAAATATTGAAAAAAGCATAATAAATAATAAAAGGTTATGGTAATTAATGGACAATGTGACTCGGCAGAGACAAAAACTGTAACGAGAGAATCATTTGTGAACGAAAAAGTAAAACGTATGGTCAAGCATACACTTATTTACTAATATGCCATAGAGTGAACTAACGAACATTTGACCAAAGCACATGCATATCATGAATTTAAGCACACATATGCACATACATGCATGCACATAACCTACATACCTGGATACATACAAGCATGCATACATGCAATCTATAGATAGATACATATGCATACATATGCATGCTCATACAAACATACGGAGATACACAGATATATGCATATGCGTATAGATGCATGCATCCACATGCTCGCATACATACATTAATTCATACATAAATACACACCTACAAACATGCAGAGACACACATGCATACAAGCACATAGATACACATTCATATACACATAATCAAATACATACATATACAACTACACACATTTACACAAACATTAATACATACATACATTACATGCATACATATACATATATTCACATGTATACACAAATACGCACATACATTCATATATATATATATATATATATATATATATATATATATATATATATATATATATATATATATATATATATATATATATATATATATATATATATATATATATATATATATATATATATATATATATATATATACATGCGTACATACATACATACATACATATACGAACAAATATATATATATATATATATATATATATATATATATATATATATATATATATATATATATATATATATATATATATATATATATATATATATATATATATATATATATATACATACACAGATACACATACCCACATGTAATTCATGTATATACATATATATACTTACTTTGACATTGAAAGATATGAAAAGATGAAAAGATGAATAGTCAATCATACAAGCATGCACGAACATACAAATATATATATATATATATATATATATAATATATATATATATATATATATATATATATATATATATATATATATATATATATATATATATATATATATATATATATATATATATATATATATATATATATATATATATATATATATATATATATATATATATTATATATATATATATATATTTATATAGATTATAATATTTTAATGCGGATATCATCGGATATTCCAATTTTTCGAAAATGCGGATGCGGATGATGCGGATGTTGAATTTTCGAAAGTGCGGATGCGGATAAATGCGGATGCGGATGCGGATGCAGATTTTTGAATTTTCAAAAAGCTCGAATGTGGATGCGGATGCGGATGCGGATTTAATTTTTATGAGGATGCGGATGCGGATGCGGATGTTTATTTTTTTGAGGATGCGGATGCGGATGTTAATTATATATATATATATATATATATATATATATATATATATATATATATATATATATATATATATATATATATATATATATTATATATATATATATATATATTTCACTATCACCTTTCCCACTTTCGTGAGGTGGTGCCAGCCACAATTCCCTTACAAACATAACTATTCTTACCTTTCAACGCTTTCACTACCTCAATCCATCTCTGTCTCCACAAATCTTCTACCCTCGTCTAAACTCAAATTCCTTCCATCAAAATCACTCTCACTCCATCCATCCATCTCCACTTCGGCCTTTCCCTCCCCCTACCCTTCCCCTATCTACATCGGATCTACGTACCTTGCCAACCATTCTGTTCTCTTTCATTCTTCACATATGTCCAAACCATTTTAGCACATCCTCCTCCTCTCTATCAATTACACTTCATCCACATATTCTTTCATTTCTAATCCTATCAATTCTTCTCAATTTATATATCGCTCTCAAATCTTTCATCTCAAAGATATTGAAACTTTTTCTCGACCGAGCACTTATCGTCTATGTTTCACACACATGCAATACAGAAGGTGAACACATACATTCAAACATTCTTATCTTTATTTCTTTCGAAATTTTTCCTTTCTTCCATACTTTTCTTAGGCCCCACAGTATTTTCATTCCTTCTACCACTCTGTTCTTTATTCCTTTTTCCGTCCCACCCTTACCTTCCACCCAACATTACTAGACATTTGAATTCATTCACCTCCTCAAGTTTCCATTCTCACACTTCTACAAACCAATTCCTCCCTCCACATTTCCTCATCCCCACGCCCAATTCTCATAACTTTATTCTTCGCAGGATTGAATTTCAATCTCGTGTTTGCAAATTTCCCTTCAAATTCTCTCACAAGTATTCTCATCTTTTCTCCAGATTCTGCTACCAACACACGCCGCATCATCTGCAAAAAGTAAAACATTCACTTCACATTCACCCTCCATATTTCTCAACGTAATACTCTTCCCTTCTCTCTCCATTTTTCTAGGTAAACCATTCATCAATAGATTAAATAACATGGAGATATTACAAACACCTGTCTCAATCCCACTCCTATGCTAAACCAATCCGATAGTTCTCTGTTCACCCTCAATCTTGATCTACAATTCGCATATATATATATATATATATATATATATATATATATATATATATATATATATATATATATATATATATATATATATATATATATATATATATATATATTAGTGATGGATCGGATGTCATATTTTCTAATTTGCGGATGCGGATGCGGATGCGGATGTCGAATTTTGGAGAAGTGCGGATGCGGATGTTGAATTTCCGAAAGTGCGGATGCGGATGCGGATGCGGATGCCATCACTAATATATATATATATATATATATATATATATATATATATATATATATATATATATATATATATATATATATATATATATATATATATATATATATATATATATAACTATTCTTCTGTGTTTCCACTTCTGTCTTCCCATTCAATGAGCCTGTGCCAAAGTAGGGTGATCACTCTCAACCCTCCAACTGCCAACCCATTTATATGGCCTCCGTTATCTCTAAAGTTTTCTCTAATCTATCCTTAACAGGAAGATTTGGAAACATCTCAATTATTTCTAACCTTTCTCTCTGATCGACAGTATTTCTTCGTAAGAATAGCTCTACTGGTGATCTTCTTTCCCTTCTCTCTTGGTACTCCCCTGTTCGACATTTAGGGGAATCCTTTGCTGTTGCCTTGAACATATCGAAAGCTTTCGATAAAATCTGTCTCAAAGATTTGATTTCTAAACTTCCCTCTTTCGGTGTATATCCGTTTCTCTGTGACCTTCTCTCTGATTTCCTTTCAGGTCGTTCTATAGCAGCTGTTGTAGACAGCCACCCTTCTTTCTTTAAATCTATTAATTGTGATGTTCCTCAGGGTTCTGCCCTATCCCCAACACTTTTTCTACTTTTCATTGATGACCTTCTCTCTTTTACTTCATCTCCTATCCACTCCTATGCTGATGACTCCACCCTTCATTACTCCTTCCCGTTTGAAAAACGCCCTTCCCAATAGCAGTTAATAGACGCAGGAAGGGTGGCCTCGGAGCAACTAACATCTGATCTTTTACGTATTTCAAATTGGGGAAGAAAAAACATTGTCGTTTTCAATGTCTCAAAACTCAATTCCTCCATCTATCTACTCGGCACAATCTTCCACACAACTATGATATCTTCTTCGAAAACACACAACTCAAACTTTCATCTGTTCTTAATATTCTTTGAGTTTCTTTTTCTTGTGATCTTTGTTGGAAAGATCGCATAACTTCTCTTTCTCAACAAGCTTCTAAGAGGTTGGGTGTTCTAAGGCGCCTTCAGAATTTCTTTACTCCATCCTAGTTGATTTCTTTTTATATGGGTGTTGTTATCCCCTGTATGGAGTACGCCTCACACATCTCGGGTGGTTTCACTCATACAGCTACCCTGGAGAAGGTGGAATCAAGGGTTTTTTGTCTCATCAACTTTCCCGGTCACACTAATTCTCCCCAGTCTCTTTTTGCCCGTCGAATTGTTGCGTCACCCTCTCTGTATAATCGATATTACAATAAACTCTGCTCTTCTGAACTCTCTCGTTCTACTCCTTCTCCACTGAGAAGATCTCATGTGACACGCCTTTTTACATATTATCATCCTTTATCTGTTCAACTCTCTGACCCCAAACTTAACCACTATGCTCAATCTTACATGTACTCTACTGGTAAAGTCTGGAACACACCCCCTTTATCTGTTTTCCAGGTTTCCTTTGATTTGCACATTTTAAACCCCGTGTATCTAGACATGTCGGACTTTAATGACCAAGATCCGATGTTTCCCAAGTCAGGTGGAAATTGGTATGCCTCCGGCCTTTACCTACCGGAGAAGATATATAAAAAACTCTCCTCAACTCTCATTTCATGGATCAATTGGAGTCTCATTCTCTTCTTTCAGATAGGCTGTATGGCTTTCGACGCACAATGGTCTTCTGCCCTTAGGGGCTTCGGGAAGTTTTGTTTGGTGCTGTTGACATGTCCAAGGTTTTTGACCGGGTATGGCATGTGTCACTGCTCTCCAAGATTCTTTCCTTTGAGTTTCCTCCTTCCTTTTGCTTACTCTTGTCTAGTTTTCTCTCAGATCGTTCCATTTCGGCACTTGTAGATGGAGCAACCTCTTCCTCTTTTCTGTCAACTGTGGTGTTTCTCAGGTTTCTGTTTTATCTACAACTTTATTTTACTTTTCATTATTGATCTTCTCAACTACACTTCTACCTCTTTCCCCTCTTATGCTGATGACTACTTAATTCTACATTCTTTTACTAATTTCAAATCTGCTCCCTCTTTTGCTTCTAGTGTTGCTTCTCGCCTTCAACTTTCCGATTCTATTTTTGCCGATCTGGACATGATTTTCCGGACGAGGTCATAGCAATCTTGTGAAATTCAACTCTTTAAAAAATCAACTTCTACACATCTCACCCTCAAAAACACTTCCTACCTTTCCTACCCTCTTCGATAGCTCTCTCGTCTCACCTGTAAATAACATTAGCATTCTGTGTCTAAACATAAACAATAAATTGTCTTGGAAATTACATATCACAATGGTTGCTAAAGCGGCCTCTAAGAAGCTGGGTATACTATTCAGGTTGCGAAAAATTTTTTCTTCTGAGCAGTTACTCCAATTACATAAGTGTCTTATTTTCCCTTGTATATATTACTATTCTCATATCTGAGAGGGCTCCGACTCCTCCTCTCTTCTGGAAAGGGTTGAGTCTAAAGCTAAACTATTAATAAACTTCTCCCTACTTTCAAACTCTCTTGACCCCCTATCTCTGCGACGTGACGTTGGCGCACAATCTCTTTCTATAGCTACTACAATGGCAGGTGCTTGCGGGAATTGGCCTCTCTCATTCCTTTACCATTGAGTCGTCCTCGTTGCACAAGGGGTGCCCTGCTTTCGAATGAATTTTGTGTGGATGATGGAAACTCCAGGCTAGTCAGTTGTAGTGCCTCCTTCTTTAAAGCTACTTCTGTTCTGTGGAACTCTCTACCATCATCTATTTTTCCTCTTGTATATAATCTTCTCTCTTCAAGGCTTCCGTCTGTGTCCCCTGAGAGATGTGCGTTAGGTTCGAGTTTGAGAGAGTTTTCTTCCTTTCGTATGTGTCTCCTCCTTGAAAAGGCTCTAAAATATATATATATATATATATATATATATATATATATATATTATATATATATATATATATATATATATATATATATATATATATATATATATATATATGTATGTGTGTGTGTCTGTGTGTGTGTGTGTGTGTGTGTGTGATTTTTATTTGGTTCTAGTAAAATTAAGCAAAGTGAATGTCATTCTTCACACTCTTTTCAAAGCCTTTTTAATCCCCTTAAAACTAATAATTGATTTAATACAATAAATTAATCTAGATTATTTTCTTATTTAATCCATGTCTTATTCGTCCTTAGTCCCGTAGTGATGAACATCTTGTCCTTATTCTGGCAACACGACATTAGCGGTTGGCACATGTTCAACTAAGTTTTTCTCTTTCCTTAGTTATCCTAAAAACAAGCGTCTTCTTCTTTTTCTTTCGCGCCACAAATGATCTGGAATGTTTACTCGTTGTTGAGAGCTTCACCAGCTCTTGGAGCGTACGGATCGTTCGCTCTAAACTGGTGGAGGCCTGAAGGGCAGTATTTTGTCTGCCTGGAGGGACGGCATATGCCCTAGTTGGTGAAGTCCGCTCTCAGAAACAAAAAAAAAAAATTTTACTCGTTGTTTGTGCATGCAACCT
>SEYY01005547.1:20000-33708 GCA_009176605.1 Armadillidium nasatum
GAAATTTTTTTACTAATAAAAAAGATGAAAATAAAAATTTTTCCTTTTTTTTTTTTTTGGACAATGAATAAAGCAAAATAGTACTAAATTGAATATATTTAATATTTTTATTATTTATTAAGCTATATATATATAATTGCTATAAAACAAAATATATATATATAATATATATATATATATATATATATATATATATAGTTATAGTTTTTTAATGAAAAAAAAAAAATAAAAAAAAAAATTTAAAATTTTAAAAAAATTTAAAAAAAAAAAAAAAATTTAAAAAAAAAAAAAAAAATGAAAAAAAAATAAAAAAAATTTTTTTAAATTTAAAATAATTTTAAAATTTAAAATAAAAAAAAAAAAAAAAATATAAAATTGAAACTTATATACAAAATTATTATTATTCTAAATTTTGGAAGAGTGATAACTCTCTTCAAATTCAAAATATTCCAACTCAATATTCTATATATATATATATATATATATATATATATATATATATATATATATATATATATATATATATATATATATATATATATATATATATATATATATATATATATATATATATATATATATATATATATATATATATATATATATATATATATATTCTCACAATTTCTTAGTCATTTCCAATATTTTGAGCAATTAACTTTGAAAATTATAAGTGAGCAAAAATTTGAAATCTTAAATTAAATAATACTCTTAAATTAAAAAAGGTGTAAAAGTTAAAATATGAGAAGTGAATTATTGTTCTTATTTAATTTGGAATCGTCATGGAAATGTAAATGAGATGCTGGTATCATATTTTCTTAGTCGTTCTAATATTTTCAGTAATTAAACTTTGAAAATTTGAAATCTTTTAAAATATAGGCTAATATATATATATATATATATTTTTTTTTTTTTAAATTTTAAAATTGGACAATACTTTTTTTTTAATTTAAGGACAAATTTACAAACCCAAATTGAAATTTCTCAGAATTTTCAGGAAATCATGAAAATGAAACTATAAAAGACCAATCTATTGGTTAAAAAAACAAAACTATAAACTTATTAGTTACGTATTTATTACAATTAAAATTATTGAAATCAATGATTTACCAAATTGAACATTTCTTTTTTATTATTTGTGGACAAATTTTCGAACAAAAATTTCTCGAAATTTTCAATAAAGATCAATTTTAATGGCAAAAAGAACAAAGCTTCAAATTAATTTCCTATTTATTTCAGTTGCAAAGTCAGTCGTAACAAAGATTCACAAAATTGGACAATATTTTTTTTATTATTTAACTAAATAAGAAATTTTCGATCACAAAGGGAAATGTCACTGAACATTCATGAAATCATTTCTATAAAATTATAAAAGACCAATCATATGGGGGAAAGAACAGAGCTAAAAAAAAATGTAATTACTTATTTATTACAGTTGCAAAGTTGGTGGAATCAGTGAATTTCCAAGTAGGACATTTCTTTTTTTATAAGGATAGATTATCAAACCCATGAGGAAATTTATCTCGGAATGTTCATTAAATCACTTTTATAGAACTGTAAAAGACAAACCTAATAGTGAGAAGATAAGAACTTCAGACCCAGTCGGAGATGTTTTAGTTTGTAAAGAATATGTTTATTTCTTTTAATTCACTTAGAAGTCTTCGCTTTTTTATTAAAAAAAAAAAAAAAAAAAAAAAAAAAAAAAAAAAAAAAAAAAAAAAAAAAAAAAAAAATATATATATATTAAATAATTAAAAAATCTACAGTTTATCTTCAATTTCTCTGTAAGATAAGTGCCGCAGCTGAAGAGTTAATTAAGGTTTGAAAATTGGTCATGATATGGAAAGAAAGAGAACAACAAATTTTGTAAACTCATTGATCATAATGGTTCAACTACTGTAAATAGGAACCTCCGTCGGATAAGACTTTCACTATGCAACAAGTTTGTTCTAATTTTCCGGCTCTAAACGATTATAACCTCCAATGTAGGTACGACTTTCTTTGAAGGCATAAAATAAGAAATGAAATACGAAAAAATAGAGAAAATCAAATTTTGAAATCTTTTTGAACATGCATAACATTGGAACTGCTTTAAATTGGAATCTCCGTCAGAAAGATCTTTGGCCAATGAGACCTATTTTTATTTTATTTTTATTTTTTTTTAATAAAAGATGGTTACTCTAAAGAGGGTACGTGAGAATGCGTTATAAGAAATAAACTTATCCATTTAAACCAAAAATTCCATCTTTGAAAGTTTCATTTCAAAATTTCAACTTCTAAGTTAATTTATGCAAGTGTCTTTTATAACTACTATTTAAAATATTAAAACATGTGCATTCTGGTACAATAAAAAGCGCAGACTTCCGTAGGTGCATAGTAAAGTGAGTTAAAAATAATAAACATATTCATTTTATTAAAAACTAAAAATTTCTACTGCTGAGTTTGGAGCTCTGATCTTTTGACCATTATATTAGTCTTTTATTGTTCTATAGAGGTGATTTAATAAAAATTCCGAGAAATTTCAATATCAGTTCGAAAATTTATCATAAAAGTAAAAAAAAAAAGTAATGTCCAATTTGGTAAATCATTGATTCCACTAACTTTACATGTGTAATCAAAAGTAACTAAATAATTTGGAGTTCTGTTCTTTTCACCATTTAATTGGTTTAGATTGGTCTTTTCTAATTCTATAGAAATGAATTTATGAATGTTCCGTAACATTTCGATTTTTGTCTGAAAAGTTGTTCCTTAGTTAAATTAGGAACAAAAATTTAAATGTATTTTAAGTTATTATATTTCATATAAAAAATATGTTTAAAATATGTATAAAAGTTAGAAACTTTTCTTCTAGTATTTACTTTAATACTTTAAGTATTTATTCATACTCATAGAAAACAAAATTTTAAGGATAAACATTTTCGAAATTAATAAAGATCAGAAAGTGTTAGGAATAGGACAGACCCTTGTGGAACATCGCTATTAATAGATTTAAAGGATGAACGGTGACCTTTTACAACAAATGTTCTAGAACGAAAGGAAAAGAAACTAAAGGGAAGAGCATAGAGAGGATATATTCCGAAAGATGGAAAGTGAGGAAATCAATTCTTTGAGACAGACTATTTGTCGATTTGTCGAGCGCGACACCGAAATGCCGAAGTGCGGAAGACCAAGAGTCAGAAAGAAGAAACCAGAAAAGAAGGATAAGAAGTTATGAAAAAATCAAGTATGTTGCGTTCATCACAAAGAGAGTGAAGGATAAGGATAGGAAGTTGCACAAGTTACTCAAGGTTATTCTATAAAGGAAAGTAGTAGGCGAGTTCACCAGCTGGAGCATGAGAACTACATGAAAATCATTGGCAATGGTCAACGTAGAAATCACCTAAAATAATTATTTCAGAGAAAGGAGATGAGTTAAAAATGTATTCTAAAATATACCTACATATATATATATATATATATATATATATATATATATATATATATATATATATATATATATATATATATATATATATAATATTACAGTTCTCCATCGCTCATGAGCAGAGCCCTTTTCAAGGATGGGGCATAAATATAAAAATGGAAAAAGAGGAAGAAAACCCACTCAAATCTGAACTTAACAACATCCCTCAGGTGGGCAAAGACGTAAGCCTTGATGAGAGGAAGATTAAATACAGGAGGAAAAATAGATTATGATAGAGAGTTTTACAGAACAGAAGTGGCTGGAAATAAGGAGGCCCCACAATGGGCAAGCCAGGGGATACTTACATCACACAAAATTCATGAAAAAGTAGGGCATCCATTGTGCAACGAGGGCGACGCAATGTTGAAGGAATGCGTTAGGAAAATTCCATCGAGCACCTGCCATTGTAATACCTATAGAAAAGAGAGTTTGTTAAAGCCATGTCTCAGAGATAGATCGTCAAGAGAGTTTGAAAGTAGTGGACAGTTTATTGATCCTCTGCTTGAGACTCAACCCTACTCAGAAAGCTGAGGAACAGGACCCACCTCCCCAAATGTGAGAAGAGCACTCCATACAAGGGTGAATAAGACCCTTATAAAATTGAAAGTTGGTAGGTTGTTTTGAGAAGGGGATATGAAGAAGTTGAGTTTTCAAAAAGTTGAATTTCACAAGGTTGCTATGATCCCACCGTGAAATTCCATCCAGATAGTAAAGAATAAAATCGCAAAGTTGAAGACTAGAAGCAACTCTTGAAGCAAAAGAGGGAGCAGATTTGAAATGAGTAGAAGAATGTAAAGTTGAGTAATCATCAAAATGAACAGAGTTAGAAGTGCAGTTGAGAAGGTCGTTAACGAAAAGTAAGAATAAAGTTGGAAACTAAACAGAACCCTGAGGAACATCATAGTTGACAGAAAAGGAGGAAGAGGTCGCTCCATCTACAAGTGCCGAAATGGAACGAACTGAGAGAAAATTAGACAAGAGTAAGCAAAGCGAATGAGGAAACAGAAAGATTCCTGGAGGTTCCTAAGGGCAGAAAACCAAAAACCATAGATTAGTAAGATAGAATAGTATGCCACCAGTTGACCTCGAGGGTCAAAAGTCATACTGATAATCTGAGAGAAGAGAATGAGACTCCAAGTAATCTAGAAATAAGATTTGAGGAGAGTTTCAAAAATTTTAAACAGAACGCAAGTGAGAGCTATGGGTCGATGATTGGAAGGGTCAGAGCGGCTACTTTTTATTGGGATCGTTTGAGCATATGAGCGCTTCCAGCATTGAGGAAAAGTATTAGTATTAAGGCATAGAGAGTAGAACTGAACGAGAACAGGCGTCAACTCGGAAGCACACTCCCTCAAAACACTAGGGGGAATACCATCTGGGCCATTGGCTTTCCAGACCTTCATGGATTTCAGGATCCTATGCTCCCGATAATGAGTAACCACAGGTAGAGACATGTGACACTTAAGAGAAGAAGGAGTAGGAGGAATGAGGCAAGAATCGAGCAGTATGAAATTAGGTGAAAAAAAGGAGGGCAAGGAGATTAGCCTTTCTAGAGGGAGTATTAACTACAGAATCATCAGAGCGAATAAGAGGAAGAAAGGCAGATTTACAGGTTATTGGAGATTTATTTGGCAAAAGTCCAGATATCTTATTCAGTAGGAAAACCATGGAGGTCAGTGCTCTTCTTTTGAGTGAAAATGCCCTTCGTCTGTTGTGGAGCATGCCTGACACGATTCTAAGCTGAATGAAAATTAACAAGGGAGATAGGAGGAGGAGAATTTTTCTATTCACGATATGCATTGTTTCTCTCCTGAAGGAAAAGAAAATAATTGCCATCGAACTATGGATTTTGAGGACAAAAAGATTTTGTTGAAGATGGAATGAACCTGCTCATCCCTTAAGGATCGAGGCCCCTACCATTTCAACAGAGACCGAAGCATCCCCCGAGCCAAAACTAGATTCACTTAATGGTAGTTAGCAAAGAAGCGACGCATTGCCCCACAGTTAGCTCTATTAAAGTGCCAGAAAGTACTTTCAGGACATGGTGGAACTGTTGGAGAGAAAGTATTACAATTAATAGCAATAAGATTATGGTCAGAGTCACCGACAGGAAGGAAATGGTGAATTTATAACTAGAAGGAGTAGTGGTAAAGCATAAATCAAGTGTATTCAAGTGAGTTTCCTAAGCAACTGCTCCAGACTGTTGAGAATTATGAATGATTTTAAATCATTCCCACCTGTATCAGTATGAGAGGAGCCGAACTATTCAGTGCGTTGTATATTGAAATCCCCTAAATAGAGGACTTCAGCATTTGGATGAGAAGAAGTAACAGTCTCGTGAGAAATAGTAAGATATGGGAAAAAAACTAGAAAATCTGTTCCATAAGCGAAGCAGTAGCAGAAGCACAATGTGATTGCAGTAGTAGCAAGACAGATTTTAAGCTATAAAACAACGACATTAGGACTTTCAAGATTTACGAGATGTGTCACAAAAAGGGTTAATATTAACATAGGCACAGACTCCACAATTTAGTCGGAAATTGTGAAAAAAGTTTAAGTTCGAGAAATTTAGGTTGTTATAAAAGAATCCCTGTTCAACTGAATCTCAGACAGAAGCAAAAGATTATTATAAGAGTTAGAAAGGTGATATTCTAAGTATTCGATATTAGCACGAAGGCGGCACGGACGTTGTCAAAGTCAATAGAAAGCCTCGTCTACACCCACCCACATTCTATCTCGATTTTGCAGTTTAACGGAATGCACACACCCAACTCACACACACCCGAACACTCAAAAACACACACACTCACACACGCAAACACACGAATATTCATATACTAAAAAAAAAAAAAAAAAAAAAAAAAAAAAAAAAAAAAAAAAAAAAAAACAAAAAAAAAAAAAAAAAAAAAAATATATAATATATATATATATATATATATATATATATATATATATATATATATATATATATATATATATATATATATATATATATATATATATATATATATATACTGCTATTGAAAATTCGAACCCTTACTTATAAGATGGCAAGAGAGTGTGCTAACCACAACACCACGACGGTACATAAAGGAATCACAATCTATTGAAATAATTATGACCAACCACCAAGACTACAATCTCATAAGACCTCTCATACCACGCCAGGGTGTGGGGTAGCGTTTCAGTTCTATCCTCAAATACCTGAAAATCAATATGTGCATATAAATACTACTTAATCATTGGAATAAAAGTTTACAATATATATAATATATATATATATATATATATATATATATATATATATATATATATATATATATATATATATATATATATATATATATATATATATATATATATATATACAGTAAACTGCAAAAGTTGCATAAATTAATGGAAAAAAGACCGTCCACCAGTGCAAGCCGTTTGGGAATTCTTGTGGGATCCATCCCCATCATAGGAGGCAGGCTGCAGACTCCCCAAGTGATGATGGGGTGAGGGGTCGATGAGGGGCTGTATTGGGATGCCGCCCTCCAACCTTCACCGAAGGAGCTTTATGTTTCGCCATTTTCCTATTTTAATTAATAGGTAAAACATAGGTTAGGGCTTGTAAATATTTTGCTAACACTCGTAGAAAAAGAGTCTGGACATAGAGGGAGCAAAGACACTTTAATATGAGAGGAGGGAACACTAGAGACTCTCTAAGAATGTGAAACGTGAAAATGAACGAACTAAAGGGCAATGCAGTGAAACGAAATGATCTACAGCACATCCTTTCACTCCAAGGGTTATGACCAGTGGGAGGTATTTACATCACTTCGGGCGGAGTGACGTCCTCCTCTTTATATATATATATATATATATATATATATATATATATATATATATATATATATATATATATATATATATATATATATATATATATATATATATATATATATATATATATATGTTACCCATAAACAGTTACTAAATATTTCAAAATTGAATTTAGATTAAAAGAATTATATTTTAAATTTAAAAAACGAATTTATTTAATTGAAAATTGTTCCAAAATTAATTATTAATTCTTAAGACTTTAACGTAGAATAAAATTTTGAATTTTGAAATAAATAGTTAATTTCGAAAATATTTGAAGTATTTATTAAAATTTTGGTGGAGAGTGAGAACTCTCTCATTATCCTAATTATTATTATCACTATATATATATATATATATATATATATATATATATATATATATATATATATATATATATATATATATATATATATATATATATATATATATATATATATATATATATATATATATATATATATATATATATATATATATATATATATAATATACAGGTGACAGGTGCTTGCATCTACAGGACTATGGTGAGATAGAATCATATAGTTTTGAAATTTTGAAATTTTCTGTACAAAAAAAATAATTTATGACGTCAGACTTTTTTAATTTAATATTAAAATTTAAAAATTTTTTACGGGAAATTTTTTGAAAAAAATATTTATAGCGTTATATATATATATATATATATATATATATATATATATATATATATATATATATATATATATATATATATATATATATATATATATATATATATATATATATATCCAGAGACCTATTAACCTCTACCTCTGTTGGGAAACTTCGGATCTTCGTCGTTAAAGTTAAAGGCTGACATGTCGTGATACATGGCGTATGAAAGTGTGGAAGTCAGAGGAAGCCGGGAAAACAGATAAAGGGAGTGTGTTCCAAGCTTTCCCAGTTGAGTACACGTAAGATTAAACATAGCGATTAAGTCTGGGGTCGGAGAGTTGGACAGGGAACTCTTCCCAATGGAGGAGGTATGGGACGGGAGAGTTCAGAAGAACAGTATCCATTGTCATAGGGATAGTATTTAGAGAGTGAAGCAACAATTCGACGGGTAAAAATAGATTGGAGATAATCAGTGAGAGCGGGAGAGTTGATGAGACGAAGAGCCCTAAACTCCACCTTCTGAAGGGGATCTGAATGAGTGGAACCACTCCAGATATGTGAGGCGTACTACATACAGGAATGAACAACACCCCTATACAGAGCAACAAACTGGGGTGTCGTGAAGAAATTACGAAGGTGCCTTAGAGCACCCAACCTCTTAGAAGCTTGTTCAGAAACAGAAGTTAAGTGATCTTTGCAAGAAAGATCACGAAAAAAAGAAACACCAAGAGCATTAAAAACAGATGATTTTTGAGTTGCGTGTTTTCGAAGAAGACATCATAGTTGTGTGGAAGATTTTGTCGAGTGGAGAGATGGAAAAACTGAGTTTTTGAGGCATTGGAAACAACCATGTTTTCTCTGCCCCAATTTAAAATACGTGAAAGATCAGAGGTCAGCTGCTCCAAGGCAACCCTCCTTGCGTCTAGTAACTGTTGTTGAGAGGGGCGCCTTTCAAATTGAAAAGAGTAATGAAGGGTGGAGTATATATATATATATATATATATATAATATATATATATATATATATATATATATATATATATAATATATATATATATATATATATATATATATATATATCAGAGGTGTGCACTTATGCAATTAAGTGCGCTACTGCGTAATTGCGAGAGTCACGCACAACCGAAAAAGTAGCCCTTTAGCGCAATTGCGCAGACGTCAGGAAAACTCGCGCAGTTTCAGTTGCGAATCAAAAAATCTTTGTGCTACTTTATATTTATGGTGTTTCAAATAATATTTTAGCTGTTATTTTTAATTAAAATCATCAAATTGAAATGGTAACTTTTTAGTTTTAACTATGAATCTTTTAATCAAATTAAAAGTTAATTTGATACGACTGTACAAATATATCGAAATATTTTCGATTTATTTCACTTAGTGATTTGGTTTAAATTTTCATTTGTTGCTCACCTATTTTGATAATTTTTGTTAAAAATCGCTTAGCTTCAATTATTCACCAAAAGTAGAACCGATGCGCTTTAGGAGAGCATCACGAGCTCTCATAGCGTGTAGACGCTCTGAACTCGTGATGGCCTAAAGGGCAGTATTTTGTCTTCCTGGAAGGACGGCATATGCCGTAGGTGAGGTCTGCTCTCAAGAAATAACCATAGTCACGTTGGAGAGCATCACGGGCTCCCATAGCGTGTGGACGTGCTTTCACTCGCTCTGAACTCGTGATGGCCTGAAGGGTAGTATTTTGTCTGCCTGGAAGGACGGCATATGCCTCGTAGGTGAGGTCTGCCCCTAAAAGAAAATGCCGATGCGTTAAACAGAACTGTATTGAATATATTATAGTTTTCGTGAGTTTGAGTAGCAGAGACAAATAAAATTTGCGGATAATTTGAGACCAAAGAGGTCCTCCTTAATTTCTATTAATTTTGAGCATCTAGTCTTTATAAAAGGAAACATGGATCTCTTTTCTCCTTTGGAGAGGAAGCAGAGGACGAAGAGGAAAATCTGGTGATTTAGTAATATTTATTCTTTTTTATATATTATTAAAAATAAATAAAACTTTATTTTGTAATGATATATACATTGTAATATTGAAACCTTTTCTGAAGTCGCACACTTCCGCTCTTAATCGCGCATTGATCGCGCAAGCAAGAAATATTCTCGCATAGGGCAGTAGCGTTTAAGTTGGACGCGCACTTTTTGAGGTTCAGAAAAATCGCGAAGTTGCGCTTTCTTATTACGTTTATCTCGAGTAGAGAAGTTGCGCTCGTGCACAATACCCAAATGAGTAGCGCGCCCAGCTCTGAAATATATATATATATATATATATATATATATATATATATATATATATATATATATATATATATATATATATATATATATATATATATATATATATATATATATATATATATATATATATATATATATATATATATATATATTACATATTAACGAAATTTTGAGGTTTTCTGTACAAAAAATCATTAATGACGTCAGACTTCTTCATTCAATATTAAAGTTTAATATTAATTCCAGTCTAAACCCAGCTCACGTTCCCTTTTTTTACGGGTGCTTGTGCTCTTACTACACTGCAAAAACAAACTTTCTAGTTCCTTTCTATAGAAAGGAAATATCTTCATCACTGCACTACAGTGCGCTACACTGGCAAAAAATATTATTTGATATTAAAGAGAATATTATAGAATGGGCAATGAATGTGCTCCGTGAAAGAAAGGACTTACTAACTAAGTAACTTTTTTCTTGGTGGCGTACCTCCTGGTGGCATTCGATTCCATGCTCCTGGACCAAAGCATATGGCTAGATCAATGAGTAAGGCTATATATTCACTGAAAGTATGGATGTTTCAGAACCAATTTCATTTAAAAGAGACAGAAGAGACTGGGCTTCAGAGAATTTGTATATTCACAGTGAAGGTTTATGTAAAAATGTGGATAGAAGCATCTAACCCTGCGGCAGCTCTTTGGAATGATATTGATCTATTACAGACCTTAAATCTGTATGAGAAAATAGATGCAAAGGAAAGAAATATTGCTTTAAATAAGCTTTTACAACACCTTTGGTATCTGTCGGGAGAATTAATTGCACTTTCACTGTTTAATGCAAAAGTGTCAACAAAAATTAAAAAGAAAATTGTTACTGAGATCATAGATGGAGCTGGCGGAAGTGGAGAACCTGAATGCCCACCTCCAAAGAAGATTACAATTCCAAAGACATCAATTTTCAACTGTAAGTTACAAGACTTTGCAACACGGCGGACAATTGCTTTTTTTCAGAAATTGAACATTGATACAGCATTTTTACACACAGACCCTGAAACATGGCTTGAACGAGATGATTATCAGTTACCAATGATTTTGCAGAACGAGGACTCTCATTAATTCAATAAAAGAAAAAAACATTACCAAATAATGAAGAGCAACTCCAAGTAGTAGCAGAACACAGAAAACCATTCCCAGATACTAAGAGGTCAGCATTATTGGAGAAAACCAGGCAACAATTAATAGTTAGTAGCTATGAAACACCCACCATGAGCTATTAATACTCTTATGGAAGTGACCTGGACGACTGATCTCAGGGTAAAACTTTGACGATGATGTGCAATATGTTCTATTTCATCAATTCTTAAAATATTTTAAACACAGTTTTTTTTGCTGCCATAGCAACCTATTCGGAAGGTAAGAATAACACTTTTTTTTTTTTTTTAAATTTTACGCATCATAAGCATTTATATATATATATATATATATATATATATATATATATATATATATATATATATATATATATATATATATATATATATATATATATATATATATATATATATATATATATATATATATATATATATATATAGATATAGAGAGAGAGAGAGAGAGAGAGAGATGGGCATCGTTAATAAAAATGTAATTCCGTTACCGCTTCTCCGTTACTCGGTAAAAATAATTCCGTTATCGTTATTCCGTTTCTTTGGAAGGAAAAAAAAAGTAACGAAATTTCCGTTTTATTCAGCTACTTTTAGCTTTTGATTTCGATATTAAAAATGGTATCTTTGGTAATTCATAAATCATTATTATTAATTAATAAATTTTTAATAATTATATGTAAATTACAAACAAGTATATATTTCTTTGCACATTCGTTTTTGGCATTCCTTTATGAGGTTGCATTTTCAATATCTTCTGCATGCTGTTGGTTACCTTTTAATTTAAAGAAAATATACACTTTAATTAGGATAAGCATGAACAGCAACATTGCTTGAAAAATACCTAAAGCAAGTATAGAATCTATGTAAGATTATATTATTGACTTGAAATTTTACATTTCGTAAGCTTAAAAAGGAGTAATGAATTCTTGATGTTACGAAATATAGATTTTGCTCGAATATAACAATATCAGTTGAAAAAGTTTCTTGATTTTGAAGAAATCACATCGTTTATGCACTCTGAACGCTATGTGGCACAGATCTCATATAAACAGTAATCATTCTATTTGAATATATATATATATATATATATATATATATATATATATATATATATATATATATATATATATATATATATATATATATATATATATATATATATATATATATATATATATATATATATATATATATATATATATATATATATATATCGCTTCCCTTCGTTGCAACACTGAAGTGTTTTACTTTTACATCATTTTACCATCTCTTTACATGAATACAAATGATACACAAGCATTACTGAATTTTTTTCTTTTCAAAACATTACAGAATAGCGAAAATATGCATCGAAGATTCTTGAAGGGGCGGTTTCCAAACAATGCCCTATATCTACCCCTTACCCCGTCATAACTTTGGATTTGACTGTCTCCATTTATGAAGATGTATCTTGCCACGGTGAAATTTCTCCATAGATTAAATAATTTCTGCAAAAGTAGTGGCATTTATTCTAATTTCCACTTGGTTGAACACCACCTCTCTTCTTCTAGAACACACCTCATATTTAAAACTCAAGTGCTTGAACATTGTAATAGAAAACCATTCTCGGTCTCAATGGTCTGTCCTTATTCCTCTATTTTCAGATAAAGGCTATAATTTAGAGTCTTCCATTAATTTACTCCTTGTGGCTTAAATTTTCTTACCAATCTACAATTAAAATCCTTTGTTCTCTTTATTTATCTAATAATTTTATTTTTATAATATATCATTCGACTATTTAAGCTCTTAGACAGAGCAAATTTTCTCTCCTTTTTCCTCTCAAATCATATTTTTTTATGATTTCAATATTCAACATTCCAAATAGTTCTCTCTAGTTCTCAAAATATTTTCGGTAAATGAGCTTCCTCTTTCACTAATGAACATTTTAAACCTTTTCTAAGCAAAAATATTCTTTTTATACTGTTTCACTCTTTCCACTTTTGAGCTTCTTCGCCCATCTTTTTCTTTAAATATCTTCTATATCATCAAGTCTGTATCAAGAAAGATTCCATCCGGCTGTGAAGAATAGTTTTTGGCATTTCAATGCCGAAAATGTTTCAAAAGTTACCGTCATTCTTCTTTGATTTTCCTTTGAATGATTTGTGCCTGGGTGGGAGGGATCTCTTCACGTGCACAGAACGAATAAAGGAGCAGATTCCTTCTGGCATTTAGTCGTAGACTTCAAATTATTTCCCTTCAATTAAACCCTGGAATTATTTGTTTATCTCTGATTATATATATATATATATATATATATATATATATATATATATATATATATA
>SEYY01005548.1:2500-15583 GCA_009176605.1 Armadillidium nasatum
TGTACTTGTGTAGAAGTAAAACACAATGACATGACTTTAGAGTGATTAATTCCCGTGCTTGCGGACGCTGGTTCTATCCCCTGTACTGATATTTGGTAGAAACTACCTAGAATCTAGAGAAATCCCTTTCCTCGAATAGGGCAATGGCACCAGTAATGAACATTTTAATTAAAAAAAAAAATATGAATAGAATATCACCAGTACTATAATTTCATTATTTTCAATAAAAACAGAAGTGTTATGCAACAATGACGCCGTAAGAAATTGCGCTTGTGGTTCAAAAATTAAACACCAATCAAGAATTATGGGTGGAACTGAGGCAGAGGAAAATGAATTTCCTTGGCAATCCGCTGTGTTCGACTTTGAATTTTTTCATAGTTCAGCATCACTCATTAACAACTTGTATTTACTTACCGCAGCTCATTGCTATGACAGCTTTCTTATTGAAAAAGCAGTAAGTTTTTCCTGTTATTATTATTATTATTATTTATACTATTATAATTAGTATTATTATAATTATTACCATTGGTAGTAGTAGTGGTAGCAGTACGGAAGTAAGAAAGGAAATGAAGTTCAAAAGGAGATTTGAGTAATAATTTTTAGTGAAGAAAAGCATAAAAAATAGCAATAATAATATCAAGGTAAAGCAAAATTTAAAAACACAAATCATGGAAAAAATTTTATCACCATCTTTTAATGATCAAAATTGGCAAGACCTTTTAGGAAAAGGGAACATATTCTTATATCTTTTTTTACACTGTGGAAAGTTATCACATAACCTGGACTTGGAAAGACAAGCCAAGAACTCAAAATGACTTATCGGTCCTGAATCACCAGAAATAAAGGCTTCTCCTGTTAGGATTTTTTTTTTTTTACAGTGAATTTGATATAAAAAAAAATATTAACCTTTGCTTTTCATGCTTTTCTTTATGTCTCCTTGAAAAGATGGAGTCTAATGATATTCGCTTCTTCAGCATTCTTGCTCTCATAAACTCTTCAGTCTGCTTCACGTTGTACAGCTAGTCCGTCACTCTCTTTTAATATTAATTTACAAATGACGCAACTCTTCTAGTTCCATACTCCATCTTTAAAAAGAGATAGTTTAATTTCTCAGTTTATATAATCTCTAACGTTTTGTGTTACTATTTACCCATCCATTATGCCATTATGCATCATTCTTACAAATACTTTAATATTAAAGACTGGATTTTTCCTTTTAATGTATTCTTCATTTTCTTTGACTTTCATTATTCCAAAAGGTGTTACAGTTATCAGTTAGTAGGTCTAACTCTGGATTTTGTTTTCCCAACTTTGGTGGGTTTAATGCGGCACTCCAAACTTTTCCTATTGGAAGAGAATATAATATATATATATAATAATATATATTATATATATATATATATATATATATATATATATATATATATATATATATATATATATATATATATTTATATATATCTCCTCCGGTGGGAAAAGGCCAGAGGCCTACCAAATTCCACCGGTTAGTAAAGATCAATCATAGTCGATGGTGGCCGACGTGTCCAGATACACGGCGTTTGAAAGTATGCAAGTCAAAGGAAGTTGGGAAAACAGATGAAGGGAGTGTGTTCCAGACTTTACCAGTAGAGTATATGTAAGATTGAGCATAGCGGTTAAGTCTGGGGTCGGAGAGTTGGACAGAGAAAGGATGAGACTCTGTAGAAAGGCGTGTCGCTCGAGCTCTTCTCAATGGAGGAGGAATGCGACGACAGAGTTCAGAAGAGCAGTGTCTGTTGTAATAGCGATAGTAAAGAGAGAGTGACGCAACAATACGACGGGCAGAAAGAGATTGAAGAGAGTTAGTAAGAGCAGGAGAGTTGATGAGACGAAATGCACTAGACTCCACCTTCTCTAGAAGAGCTGTGTTTGTGGAACCACCCCAGATGTGCGAAACATACTCCATACAGGGACGAACAACACCCCTATACAGAGCAAGCAACTGGGGTGGCGTGAAGTAATTCTGAAGGCGCCTCAGAATACCCAACCTCTTAGAAGCTTGTTTAGAAAGAGAAGCAATGTAATCTTTCCAAGAAAGATCACGAGAAAAAGAAACACCAAAAATATTAAAGAACAGAAGAAGGCTTGAGTTGTGTGTTTTCGAAGAAGATATCATAGATGTGTGAAAGATTGTGTCGAGTGAAGAGATGAAGGAATTGAATTTTTGAGCCATTGAAAACAACCATGTTTTCTCTGCCACAAATTGAGATACGAGAAAGATCAGAGGTTAGTTGCTCCAAGGCTACCCTTCACAAGTCTATCAACTGCTGTTGGGTGAGACGTTTTTCAAACTGGAAGGAATAATGAAGGTGGAGTCATCTGCATAGGAGTGGATAGGAGATGAGGTAATAGAGAGAATGTCATTAATGAAAAGAAGAAAAGTGTTGGGGATAGGACAGAACCCTGAGGAACGCCACTATTAATAGATTTAAAGGAAGAACAGTGGCCATCTACAAAAGTTGCTATAGAACGACCGGAAAGGAAATTAGTGAGAAGATCACAGAGAGAAGGATAGATACCGAAAGAGGGAAGTTTAGAAATCAAAGCTTAGTGCCAGACTCTATCGAAGGCTTTCGATATGTCCAGCGCCACAGCAAAAGATTCACCGAAATGCCGAAGAGCGGAGGACCAAGAGTCAGAGAGAAGGGAAAGAAGATCACCCGTAAAGCGTTTCTATATATATATATATATATATATATATATATATATATATATATATATATATATATATATATATATATATATATATATATATATATATATATATATGACCGCCGAATTTACGGCACCAAACCATGTCAATGTGCCTCAGACTTCATAAACAACCGACAGTACAACCAGTCATCATTTCTCACCACCTGTTCCTCACCGCACCGCGCCGCAATATATATATATATATATATATATATATATATATATATATATATATATATATATATATATATATATATATATATATATATATATATATATATATATATATATATATATATATATAATATATATATATATCGTCACCACAAAATAATATCAAACATGTGATAAAAAATATTAATATTAATCGAAAAATTCCAAATGTTCGAATTTAAACTAAAATATTTAATTTTCATCCTAAATTTTTTTTTTACAAAAGGAAATCGATGTTACACGCTTCACAATCGTATTTGGATTACATCGGATTGGAAACTTTTCTCAATACAAAGATGTTCGACCAATTGTTCATGTGCTTATTCATGAGAAATACGTATGTACCAATAAAACTCATGATATAGCTTTAATTAAGATGAAGTATCCTCTAACGGTAAGTAATGAATACATGCACACAAACACGCATATAATATATATATATATATATATATATATATATATATATATATATATATATATATATATATATATATATATATATATATATATATATATATATATATATATATATATATAATATATATAATATATATATATATATATATATATATATATATATATATATATATATATATATATATATATATATATATATATATATATATATATATATATATATATATATATATATATATATATAAAGATGATATACTGTGGTTCAAAATGTTGTCTAAATGAATGTTAAGACTTTTCTAATGTTGTTTTCATGTATATATTTTATACATCTTCTCTGGTTGGCAAATGTCGACACCATATCAAATTTTACCTGAGGTGAAGAAAATTAAGAAACAACTTAAGAGGTGAAAAGAACAAGAACCCATGTCTTTAATTAAGGAGAGCTGTGTGAGTTGGAACCACCCCATATTTGTTAGATCTACTCAATGAAGGATCGAAAACATCCCTTTAAAAAGAAATTTTATAGAAGATACTCTTAACCGCTTTGAAACTCTTCAAGAATGAGAAATAATGTGGCCCTTTCCAAAAAAAGTTGTTAGAATAAGAAGAGCGAAAAATATTAAGGGCAGTCAAACGTTTTACTTGTGAGGTTTTTGAAGATGTCGATGTTGTGTGAAAGATCATGTCGAGTTGTAGGATGGAGGAACTAAGAATTTGAAACATTGAAGCAGCCATGTTTTCTCTGCCTCCTTTTGAAATTCGAGAAAGAGTGAAGGTTAGTTGCTCCAAGGCCACCTCTTAGAGTCAAGTTGCTGCTTTTGGGTAATAGAGGGTGAAATCGCCAACATAAAATTAGATAGGTGATATAGTAATAGTAAAAAGGACGGTCCAATCTTTAAAAAAAAAATTTATTTTGAGCGATTCCGCAGAAATTTTCTGCGTATATAGCTTTTTTCCCGGTGAAAAAAGTAAATTTCTAGCATTTTCCTGAGTCTATAACGGTAAAAAGATTTTTGGAAATTTGACCCTTTTTCAAATCAACAGTGGGACCAAACCACTTTTTAGAATAACCTGAAATTTGGACTGTATATTCAGAAATGTATGAGCTACAAATGTTATAAGACTGACCAACTATCGAAAAATTTTAAAAAAAAAAAAAATCCACCTTTTTTTTTTTTTTTTTTTTTTAAAAAAAAAAAACTAAAACTACTACATTACTTATTCATGGTGAGTGTGTAGAGGATGAATGGGACTACAAATTCCTTTCTATATATTATTCGATCCGAATCGTTTGTTCCGAGATATATAGCCCCTCATGAAAGGTCCATTTTAGACCAATTTTCAAAAATTTCAAAAGTTTGAGAGGCTATATCTTTCTTCAAACAAATAGCATTTAATAATACATTAAATAAGAGCTGTAGATCTATCCCTTCTCTAAACAGTACCTAAAAATAAAAAAATTAATGGGAAGTTTTTTTTAATTAATTTTTTTCTCTGAAAGGGTAAGTTTTTTTTTTTTTTTTTTTTTTTTTCAAGGAAAAATTCGAGTGCTTATAACTTTTTTTTCTAGACGTGATATCAAAAATCTGTTCCCACTAATGCAAGAAATTGGGGCTAAGATTGTTGAGTTAAAATTTCAGCTCATGTGGGCCAATAGTTTGATCTCGCTATTCATTTTTTTCAACTCTGAGAAGAAATAACTTTCAAATTGTTATAGACTCAGAAAAAAACTCGAAATCAACTTAGAACTTCTGGAAAATATGCATGTAACTTGAAAATTTCAGCTCAATCGGTCAAATAATAATTTTTTTTAAGATTGGACCATCTCCTTAATGAAATGTAGATAAATTGTTGGAGGTAAGACATTTCAATGAGAAATTTTGCTACTTAAAGAATAAACGGTGACAGCTGCTGTAGAACCACCGGAAAGGAAATCAGAGAGAAAGATAGATTCCGGAAGATGGAAATTTTGAAATCAAAGCTTTATGCCAGACTTTATCGAAAGCTTTCGATATGTCTAGCGCAACAGCAAAACATTCACCGAAATGCCGAAGAGAGGAGAACCAAAAGTAAGAGAGACGGGAAAGAAGATCACCAATAGAGCGTTCTTTACGAAAGCCATACTGGCGATCAGACATAATAAGATAAGAAGTACAAAGAGGTTTCTTTACTTGGCAGTTAAGGATACATTTGATAAATTTTGAAAGAATGGAAGTTAAATAAATTTGACAAAAGTTAAAGAGTTAAGTTGGGTCCTCATTTTTTGGTACAGGTTGAATGAGCACGAGTTTCCAGAAGAAATAGAAGGTCAAAATAGAGAGACAGACAAAGGAATTTACCAAAACAGAGCTCAGAAGCTCAAGTTTTAAAAAATACAGGAAGAATATTATAAGGACCATGTGTCGTCTTAGGGTTATGGTGAGGGCGAGCAGAAACATCTTCTTTAGAAGCAAATTACGACTTAAACATAAATTAAATGGAGTGAGTTGGAGGAGGAGGAATAAAGAAATAAAGAGGTTCAAGGATATCCCTTGCATTTTCTTTGGAGAATATTTACTATTGCTGAGAACAGTTTTTGGTCTATTCTATGATTAGATATATATATATATATATATATATATATATATATATATATATATATATATATATATATATATATATATATATATATATATATATATATATATATATATATATATATATATATATATATATATATATATATATATATATATATATATATATATATATATATATATATATATATATATATATATATATATATATATATATATATATATAATATATATATATATATATATATATATATATATATATATATATATATATATATATATATATATATATATATATATATATATATATATATATATAAGATCCCGGTTAGCTCAGTGGATAAAGCGGAGGATTTACACACTTTAGGACGGAAGTTTGAGCCTCGGTAAAACGAAGACTCCAAGATCGGACACAAAAAATTGCCGCTCGTAGGGGATTTTCTGTAATTAATTACAGTTTGCGGCAAAGTGTATTAATACACTAATCTCAATACCCACACTTCAGCCAAAAACACAGCCAACACATACAAATACAATCTATAATGACATAACAAACACTCACTCCTATCTGCCACATGCGCAGTAGGTCTTCCGAGTATAGAAACCTAACTACGTCCAAAGATTGTGGGGAAATCTGGACTTGAAAGACCGTGGCAGGGGCTGCTATCAACCTCAAAATACTGTACACCAAATCACCAAGCTGTGTGGTACCTCTGGTCGGGAAAACATTACACATTCTCCTTCTCCCGACTTGTCCTCACCTAGGTGAGAGTTTAAAAGTGGCGAACTAACTAACTAACTAACTAACTAACTATATATATATATATATATATATATATATATATATATATATAATATATATATATATATATATATATATATATATATATATATATGTATATATGATGTGTGTATGTGTGTGTGTGTGTGTGTGTGTGATGGATCGGATGTCATGTTTCCTCATTTGCGGATGCGGATGCAGATGATGAATTTTCGAAAGTGCGGATGCGGATGTCAATTTTTATGAGGACGCGAATGCGTTATGTCATCACAAATATAAATAAATATATATATATATATATAATATATATATATATATATATATATATATATATATATATATATATATATATATATATATATATATATATATATATATATATATATATATATATATATATATACTATATATATATATATATATATATATATATATATATATATATATATATATATATATATAAAATATAGAGATCCTTAAGTTGTTTGATAGATGCTTGAGAGAAGGAAAAGTCCCAAAAAGATGGGGAAGATCAATTGTATATTCTATCTACAAAAAAAAGGAGATTCTGAAGAATGTAAAAATTACTGAGAAATAAGTTTACTTGATCACATTACAAAGGTGTTTGAGCGAATATTGAAGAAGAGACTATGAATGATAGTAGAAACAAAATAAGGGGATGAATAGTATGGATATAGGAAAAACAGAAATACTGAGGATTTGATTTTTGAGCTGAGACAGACTGTAGAAAAGGTACGGGAATATGATAAAAAAACATGTATAGCATTTATGGACCTGACAAAGCTTTTGATTCGGTGCCGAGGTAGAAGCTGAGAAGGGTGTTGGGAGAACAATATCAAATAAGTTCAAAATTGAGAAAAGCTATTGAGAGTACATATGAAAATTGTGAGTGTAAGGTTAGAAAGGACTATGAAAATAAAAGATGGTTTAAAGTAAAAACTGGAATAAAACAGGGCAGTGTTCTGTCCCTAATCCTATTAATAGCATATCTAAATTGGGTAATAAAGAACGTAAGGGATGAAGTCCAAGTCCTGGATGGAGATATTATGGCTTATGCAGATGATTTGGCATGTTGGATGGAGCCAAGACCGAGAGAGATTAAAAGAGGTAGTAGAGGGCTTTGCTGAGAAGTTGAGAGAGGCAGGTCTAAATATAAATGTAGAGAAGACAGAACTGTTAATAGTTAGTAGAGAGGAGGAAAGAGAGGAATTTATGTTGGAGGTAGATGGTGAGGAGGTGAGGTTGGTGGAGAGGTGTGAATATTTGAAGGGGGAGTGTTCACAAAGGAAGGAGGAAACGTGCATCAGGAAATTACCAACAGGATGGAGAAATACGGAAGTGGTGAGTGGCGTGAAGGAGTTGTATCCGAATTTGGCTGACAGGAGGATGGATTTGGAGGTTAAAAAAGATAAATTTTTGAAAGTATTCTAACCCCAATCTTGTTATATGGGGCAGAAACCTGGAGTACAACAACAAGAGAAGAAAGTAGAATTCAAGCAGCAGAGATGAAAGTATTACGATTGATGGTTGGAAGGACCAGGAGAAAGAGGGTAAGAAATGAAAGAGTTAGAGAAAGTATAGAAGTAAAGTCAATCATAAACAAGATGGATGCAGCAAGATTGAGATGGTTGGGACAAGTGTGGAGGATGCCGGAGGTGAGAGTGGCTAAAGAGAGGTGGGAATTGACGCCGAGAGAGAGAAGACAGAAAGGAAAACCCAGGAAAAAATTCAAAAATTCAAAAATTGACTCGCCAGGGGGTGTCTACAGTGTTCCTTGCGGCACCTGTGACTCTTTCTATGTTGTGGAAACCATAAAGACTCTAAATTTTCGTATTTCCCAACATCTTAATGATGTAAAGGTAATTACAGTGATTCCATTTTCAAGTATACTATAGAAACTGGACACAGAATCAGTTGGGATGACCCAAAAATGATTTCCTTTCCTAACAGTAAATTACTCAACCAACTCATTGAATCTTTTTTTATCTCCACCACTAAGAATTCTAACACTTCCGAGGGTTTCTTTTCTCTAGATGATAACAGAGTCAATCAAATTAGGAAGACCATACCCAAGTCATTTCTGTGATTTTTTTTTAAATTATCATACAGTTCGTGGAGTCACCTTTCCTCTTTCAACTTTTCATATTATCTTCTCAGTTCTGAAGAGGGCTTGAGGCTAACAAGCCGTAACGTAAACTGTGCTATCTAAATTTATCATCTTGAATAGTTTATCTTCTTAATAAATTGTTTTGAAAATTATTTAAATATACATATATATATATATATATATATATATATATATATATATATATATATATATATATATATATATATATATATATATATATATATATATATATATATATTATAACACCGTTTCCCGCATGCTGCATGGTGGTGTCAACTACAGGGGGAAAATTTCTCTTCATATATATATATATATATATATATATATATATATATATATATATATATATATATATATATATATATATATATATATATATATATATATATATATATATATATATATATATATATATATATATATATATATATATATATATATATATATATATATATATATATATATATATATATATATATATATATATATATATATATATATATATATATATATATATATATATATATATATATATATATATATATATATATATATATATATATATATATATATATATATATATATATATATATATATATATATATATATATATATATATATATATATATATATATATATATATATATATATATATATATATATATATATATATATATATATATATATATATATATATATATATATATATATATATATATATATATATATATATATATATATATATATATATATATATATATATATATATATATATATATATATATATATATATATATATATATATATATATATATATATATATATATATATATATATATATATATATATATATATATATATATATATATATATATATATATATATATATATATATATATATATATATATATATATATATATATATATATATATATATAGTAGAGATATACCTACAAGATGAGTCCAATATGCTTGCCACCATATAGGGACAAAATATGAAAACGTATCTGCTATTGTTGCTGGATGGGGCTGGATAGGGGAAAGAAAAGTACAAAAAAATTTAAGAAAAACGAACGTCACTGTAAGTTGATTTCTTTTTATTGTTTATTTTAAGCAGGGAATTTTAGACTGAATGGTTAAGCAGAATAGTTTGTTATTTAAATTCATAAGAATGTGATAAATTTCTATTTTATTTTATGTTATATTTCTTTATTTCATTACAATTTTTGGAAAGGTTAATACCTAGAGTAATATTTTCAGTACATTTTCCATTTTTTTAATTTTTTTTTTTTTTTTTTTATTTTTTTTAGCTTTTTTATTAATTTCAGGTTTTAACAAATTTAGAATGTTATAAAAAGATTAGTCATGTCTTCAAGGAAGATTTCATGATTTGTGCTGATGCATCCAAAACGAAAAGCTGTCAAGGAGATTCAGGAGGACCTTTAATTACAATGATAACAAACAGGTCGCATAAATTTATACAGGTAACAGAAAAAGAAAAAGAGAATTTATTGATCTGAAATATAACCTCAAACCATTTAATAATATTAAAAATAACAGTTAATCAAGTTCAAAATTTCCTGAAATTTTCAAAATACTTTGAATTTTAGTTTAATATTTGGGGATTTTGTTTTGAAAATATATAATTTCAATTTTAATTTCTAAATCAGATTGGTGTAGTAAGTTTCGGATTTGGATGCCACGCTAACTTCTTTCCAGATGTTTATACACGAGTAAATCATTATCTTCCATGGATCCAAAATCACACGAGAAACGCCACCTATTGTAAAAATTAAACTGTGCCTTATTAGATTAAATAACATTTTATGTTATCTTGCTTAATATCCAAAAATGTTTAAACTTTTCAAAAAATTACTCTCTCTTGATGTTAAATACTATTGCTATTTTATTTTAATAAATCTGCCTTTACCATTTAGGTTATCATAGTTTACCATTTATTTTTACCTTTAAAAAACGATTTACTTTTATATATGAAAATATTGTTTTGTTGCAAAGGAAACATTTTTTATTAAAAAAAAAATAAAAGAAAATAAAAAAATAAAAAAAAAACATTCAGCCAATTCGAAAAGTTCTACCTAATTTTCTTTTTTATTTTAGCCGGAAATAAATTAGCAAAACGAATATAAAAAAGTTTCTTTTCACATATTTTAAATTATTTTAAGTTTTTCTAGGCATTTAAAAGTCAAAGTTAAATTAGTTTGTTCTTTAGTTTAAAACAAGTCCAAAACTTTTTGAACAGATAAACCCACCCCTGATACATTTAAAAACTTAAAAATAACAAGAACAATGGGGCTCAAATTGATTTATTTATGAAAAGTATTTTTAAAAAGTAATACAAATTACGATTTGCTACGAATTTGATTATTAGTTAGCAAAAACTTGTATGTTTGATGTGAAAATTGAGATTGATATTCTTTTCAAACAAAGGAAATTTTCAATTCAAGATTTCTTAATTTTAATCCCTTTACCTTTATTCATTTCTAGATCTTATTGATTTCGGTACTTAGTAAAAGTTCTATCATCATTACTAAGTTGAAAGAAACAAAAAGGAAAAAATAACAATACTTATTGGTGTAAGGCAGTTTTCAGCAATTATCCATTCTTAAATATCTATCTACATTTCATGCCAAGACATTTGATTTTATAAAGCTATTAATGCTTGTAGCATTTGTAAAACTTTTCTTCATTGTCTTGAAACACTTTTTTCTCTTTTATATTAATGCTGCTAATTCAACTGATACTCTAAATCTGAAAATTTCATAGAATCATTATTACTCATTAAGAGGGATGAAGACTTTAGAACAATTATTAGAACAATTGTGAATTCGATCGTGAAGGTTTTCAACTCTAAGTTCGACTAACACTTGGACTCAAACTTCAATATCAATATAAAAATTTATAATTTCAAAGGCCAGATTCCAGAGCTTTGGTGAGAAATCTTGAATACAAGGAAACGTAATTTTTACAACGAATCTAGAAATTATTGAGTGATTGAAGTATAGAACCATTAAGGGTCGATTTTTATATACTGGAATTAAATTTTTACTACATAGAGTTCAAAAATTTGGTATCGCTCCATTATTGAGCGAGATACATATTTCCGAATTCTTGTCCAATTTCTGTAACTTTTATAGCTTCGGAGAAACATATCCATTCAGTTTTTCCGGTACAACTTTTTTTCGTAACCGAACTTGCCCAAATTTCCATAGTTAGACTATTTAAATATATATCTTTAAAAGTACGTTGTGTAGTAAATGTCAAAAAAAATTTGGAAATTTTCATTTTATTTTCAAATTTCAAAAAGAGATATAAAAAATGTCTAGAAACCTAAAAATGTTCTATTGAAAAGTAGATAAATTCTTCCCCGACAGTTCCTAAAATCTTCACCAACTTCTGTGGAGAAACAAAAAAGTTAAAAGAAAAAAAGTTAACGAGCTAAATTGAACTAAAAATTATACCACTCTTTTTTTCTTATAATTAATTTGTTTATTAATCTAAATTGCTCAAATTTCCTGGAACAATAGAGGATGAGTACATCTAAAGTTCTCTTGAAAGATACTTCGAATATCTACAGGGTCCATTATGAAAGTAATGCGCATGATTTTTTGTGACGCGACTATCCATCGCAGCGGGGTAAAATGAGTCAGGAAATATGGAAATGTGATGAGGGGTCTGCCTTTTCAATGCAGCGAGCGTCAGTTTGCTCAGAGTAGTGTGAGTGGAAAGACGTGCCTCAGCGTGGTGTGTTTTTCGACTTTGAAACACTGCGCGATGGAGCGTTCGCTGGAACAGCGATAGGCAATCAAGTTTTGTATGCGGCTTAGAAAGAATGCAACCGAAACATTCCAGATGCTTCAAGAGGCCTTCAAGAACGACTGCATGTCAAGGTCACAGTCCGGCAGATGACACAAGGCGTTCAAGGAGGGCCGGGAGGAGATCGCTGACAAACCCCGTTGTGGACGCCCAGCAACGGTCAGAACCGACGAAAACGTGAATCGTGTGCGAGAAGTTTTGCGTTCCGACTGTCGATTGCTCATCCAGCAAATCGCTGACACCCTAAACATTTAAACATGTCCACATTTGCGGTACATGGGATAGTGACCGAGGATCTGCAAATGGGCAAGGTCTGCGCGAAGCTTGTGCCGAAAGTGTTGAGGGAAGAGCAGAAAGAACTTCGAGTTTTGCGCTGTCAA
>SEYY01005549.1:0-15000 GCA_009176605.1 Armadillidium nasatum
AAAAAACTGTTTGTTTTAGAGACCAAAATTGGTTGTCGTAACCCAAATTTTTTGTCGATATAGAGCCCAGGGTTCTATATCGACAAAAAATTTGGTTACAACAACCAATTTTTGGTCTCTACAAACAAACAGTTTTTTCAGTGTACGCCTTCTTAGTATTAAGCTCAGAGAGAGCAGAAATAACGTCTTTAGAAGAAATTACAATTTTAGGCATAAACGAGTTGGAGGGGGTTGAAGGAGAAGGAACAGCTCCGGAATCGTCTAAGGTTGAATTAGAAGCAAAAGTTTGAGCGAAGAGTTCAGCTTTAGAGGAAGGCAAAAACGGCAGTTGTACCGTCAGAAGATAATAAAGGAGGGAAAGAGGAAGAAGCAAAGTTAGAGTTGACATTTTTTTGCAAAATGCCTGAAAAGGCGTGAGGATGTAGAGCCAGAAAGATTGTTGCATTTTAAATTGAGAAAGGAGTTTTTAGTATTACGGAGAATAGATTTTGCACGATTCCGGGATGAAATATAAGTTGCATGAGTTTCTGGAGTTTGAAGACGACGGTAATATATATATATATATAATATATATATATATATATATATATATATATATATATATATATATATATATATATATATATATATATATATATATATATATATATATATATATATATATATATATATATATATATATATATATATATATATATATATATATATATATATATATATATATATATATATATATATATATATATATATATATATATATATATATATATATATATATATATATATATATATATATATATATATATATATATATATATATGCAGTGAGAGAGGGATAAATCCAAACTGCAATAATACTTTAAGTTTGCAATTGCATAAAGTGATAGTACAAACAATAATATAGCAAAGATATTGTTATTAATGGCTTTTTTGACACAAATAGCTTTGATAGCTTGCAATATTATCTTATTTTGGTGAATATTATCAATTGTTCAAACAATTAATACAAAATTTCAATAGGCGGTGAACTCTGCAACAGAGAATGTATCCTTCCCACCTAAAGGCTAAAGGCGTGCGTTCAACTAACTTCAAATTCTTTTTTGAATCTCAATTTACTTTGCATCGGTTGACGTCATAAGGGCAGTTCATTTTATCATTGGATAGTTTAATGTTATTTTCATGCAACATTATTATTTAAATTAAACCATCATTTTTCATACAACAACTTTAATTAAATTAATATAGTAATATTAACCACTGTTCCCATCAAGGATTTTCAAAACAATATATAATATTTATGCAAATAACATGCAGCATATAAAATAACGCGAAAACCGGATCCCAAGTCATTTCGGGTGGTCGCTTCCCATACTCGGTAGTTCTTAGGTTTTAGATTGTAATAAGAACTTCCGCTAAAGGTCCATTTTTCTAAATTAAAAAAAAAATTCAATTAACTCAAAATTCTAATAATGACACAAATATCTATTTTTAATTATCAAAATTGTACTTCAGTACCGCAAATTTTTTCTAGATGATCGTTTATCTTCTTCGATTTTCTTTTGTAATTAATGCATCACTCCATTTTGACTGCGAAATTTTCACTTCTGCTTATCATTCGCGTAATTTTATTTCGTTTCCTATCGCTCAGAACACTCCAAGACTTTCGTCCATTCCTCGTAGAAGATTCTCTTCATAGGGTAAGGGGTGTCAGAAGAGTGCATGTTTCTTGCAATTTCTTTTGCCAGGTTGCATCTTTATACATTTTTTTCATCTGGTCATTATTGGGAGCAAACTCTATTTGACTGAACTTATGAGATGTGTCCAGTTTTTTAATTTTTTTATTTTTTTTATCGATTTCGCTGAAAATTTCAGTATAATTAACTTTTTACCGATGTTAAAAGTCCATTTCTGATGTTTTCACGAGGGAATAACCGTTTAAAAGTTTTTCTAGAAAATTTAAGGAATAATTAAACCTACTGTGAAGCCAATTTAAAAATACTTTTGGTCTGAAATTTGGTGTGTGTATTCCTAAATTTATTGGCAAAAAAAAGCTTTTAATAGACTTTTGCTCCCAGAGTCATGCAACAAATGTTATTAGCCCAAAACTGACTAACTAACGAAAAAAAAGTTTTTTTTTGAAAAAAAATCACCTTTCTGTAAAAAATATTTTTTTTAAAAAACTACAACTACTACATTTTTTATTTTTGGTCCTTTCTATATGTTATTCGATACGATTCGTTTGTTCCGAGATATAGACCCTCAAAAAAAGGTCCATTTTTGACCAACTGTCAAAAATTTTAAAAGTTTGAGAGGCATTATCTTTCTTCAAACAAATAGCATTTAATAATGCACTAAAAAAAGTTGTAGATCTGTCCCTCCTCTAAACAATATCTACAAATTTAAAAAAAATTTTCCGCATTTTTATTAAATAAGTTTTTTCTCCGGAAGGGTATGTTTTTATTAAAAAAAAAAAAATCGAGTGCTTTTGATCTTTTTCTTGACGTGATGTCACAAATTTGTACAAACAAATGCAAGGAATTTGGGTTAAGGGCCCACATCATTCTCAGAACTTTTTTTTATTTTTTGACCGATTGAGCTGAAATTTACAATGTATATGCATTTTTTAAATCCAAAAACAATCGATTTCTGACGTTTTTTCTGACTTTCTAACGATTTATACGTTATAAGGGGTCAAAATTCAAAAAGAGATTAAATAGAAATGGTAAAATAGTGGTCAGAATGATCCAAAAACTCCCCTGTACATTCTTAGCCCCAATCTCTACAATATTAACAGAGAACATTTGGAAATAGTACGGTTAGCGTTGGATTATAGAAGTTCAAATTTTTTTTTGAAAAAAAAATTGAAAAATATATACCCTTCCTGAGAAAAAAATTTCTTAAAAAAAATCCCTGTATTGAATGTTTTTGAAAATTGGATATTGTTTAGAAAAGGGATGGATCTAAAACCTTTATTTAAGACACTTTTAAAACCTAATTGTTTGATTCGAGATACAGCTTCTCAAACTTTGAAAAATTTGAAATTTCGTCGAAAATTCAGCCATTTTCGATAAGCTGTATCTCGAATCAAACAATTAGATTTTAAAAGTGTCTTAAATAAAAGATTTAGATCTATCCCTACTCTAATAAATTCCTCCCTAAAAAAAGACTTCCAGTCAAGATTTGTTTTTTTTTAAATTTTTTTGTCCGAAGGTGTGAATTTTTCAAAATTGGAAAAAAAAAATTTCGACACCTGGTCAAGTAAGGGCACATAACCTGTTTTCTGTTATGCACACATCAAAACTCTGTAAGAACTTTTTGTAGCCAATAGATTTTGGAATATACATACCAAATTTGAGACCAAACAAATTTTTTATGCTGCTTCACCGCAGATTTAAACATACCTTAAATTTCAGAAATTACATCTAAACTTTAAATCCCTCGTAAAAACGTTAGGAATGGAGTTTTTTTCGTCGGGAAAAAAGCTATCTATACTGAAAATTTCAGGAGAATCGGATGAAAAATAAATTTTTTTCAAGAATGGATGATTCCCTTAGGGGAGGGTTCGATTTTGAAAAAAAAAATTTTTTTTAGCCGATTATCCTGAAAATTTCAGTATATATAGCTTTTTTCCCGACGAAAATAGTCGATTCCTAACGTTTTTACGAGGGATTTAATGTTTATCAGTTATATGGGAATGTTTTTCAAATTTTAAATCAACGGTGAAGCCACAAAAAAAATATTTTTGGTCTGAAATTTGGAACATAAGTTCCTTATTCTATTGGCTACAAAAACCTTTGATAGACTTTTGCTCCCAGAGTGACACAAAAAACAATATTAGTCCATGACTGACCCACTATCAAAAGAAATTATTTTTTGGAAAAAAAATTCAAATTTTCGAGGAAAAATATTTTTTTTAAAAAAAGTATAATTACTACGTAAATAATTTTTGGCATACTTATAGAGAAGTGTTGGGGCTACAAATTCTTCTTTATACTTTGTTCGATCTGATTTGTTTGTTCCGAGATATGATCTCTCAAAAAAGGCCCATTTTTAGAAAATTTTCAAAAATTTCAAAAGTTTGAGAGGCTATACCTTCCTTCAAACAATTAGCATTTATTAATGCTCTAAATAAATGTTGTAGACCTATCTCTCCTCTAAACAATGTCCAAATTTAATTCAAAATATGCCGAGAGGATTTTATTTAAATAATTTTTTTCTCGGAAAGGGTAAAAAAAAATTTTAAAAAAAATTTGACTGATTATACCTCCTTTTTTGGACGTGATATCAAAGATCTGTTTCGGCCGAATGCAAGAAATTGGGGCTAAGATTGTTCAGGCCAATTTTCATCTCATGTGGAATTTTTTTTTTCTCGCTAATTCGTTTTTTTTTTTGAGTTATGACCACTAATACCTATGAAACCGTTATAGACTCATAAAAACGCTAAAAATGGAGCTTTTTTTTACCGGGAAAAAAGCTATATACACTGAAAATTTCAGCCAAATCGATTAAAAAATTAAAAATCAGCTAAAATAAAGAACCCTCCTCTTAAGATTGTTCAGTTAAATTTTCAGCTCATGTGGTTTGACTCCGCTATACATTTTTTTCAACGTTGACTCCAAATAACTTTCAAACCGTTGTAGACTCAGAAAAACCCTCGAAATCAACTTAAATCGTCGGGAAAAAATGCATATGTATTGAAAATTTTTGCTAAATCAGTCAAATAATAAAAAATAAATTAAAATTGGATCCTTCCATTATGACCAAAATTTCCGTTCGGAAATACAGTGCGAGTTTTTTCCAAAATGAGCAACTGGTTCCTTTTTAGTTGGTGACTTTAGACTTAGGAAATTTTCTTTTTTTACTTTTTTTGGGCGGAGCACTTATTTCCCTAAGTATATCACATATGCATCAACCTTTTCTGATGTTTTATTCACATCGCTGCCTAATTTTGGAGATACGGAGTTGGCGAATCTTCTAGTTATATTTCGGAGAAATTTTCGTTTTATTTTTCTACGGCAATAATTCTCAACTCTTTTTTCCGAATTAGTTTTTTTTCCTTCAAAGTATTTAGGGATCTTTAGCTCTAATTCATCAGATACTGTTTACATTTATATTTCATGTTGTTGCTGTAATTATTAATATTATCAAAATACTAATATTATTATTATTATATAAAATAACGAGAAAGGCATGCCTCGAAAAGGTCGTGTCTAGGACCTTTCGCCTTTTAAAATCTTTTGCTCTTACTAACACTTTCCAATCTATTTCTGCCCATCGAATTGTTGCGTCACTCTCTCTATTACAACGGACACCGCTCTTCCGAATTCTTCCGTCATATACTACCTCCATTGAGAAAAGGGCGTGCGATCGATTTTCTACACAGTCTCATCCTTTCTTTGTCCAACTCTCTGATCCCAGACTTAACCGCTATGCTCAATCTTACATGTACTCTACTTGTAAAGTCTGAAACATACTCCCTTTAACTGTTTTCCCAACTTCTTTTGACTTATACACTTTTAAACTCCGTGTATCAGTTCATGTCGGCCTTTAACGACTAAGACCTTGTAGTTTCCCAACTCCGTTAGATATTGGTAAGCCTCTGGTCTTTGCCCACCGGAGGATATATATATATATATATATATATATATATATATATATATATATATATATATATATATATATATATATATATATATATATATATATATATATATATATATATATACGTGTATTTGTGAGTGTGAATGGAATCTAGGACTTTTCGTCATATCAACTCTTCTGCTCTCACTAACACCCTCCAGTCTCTTTCTGCCGTTTTAATTGTTGCCTCACTCTCATTATACTATTACTATTACAATGGACACAGCTCTTCTGAACTCTCCCGTCGTATACCTCTTGCATTGAAAATGGCTCGTGCGACACGCCTTTCTATACAGTCTCATTCTCTCTCTAACTCTCAGACCTCAGACTTAACCGCTATGCCCATTCTTACATGTACTCTACTGGTAAAGTCTGGAACACACTCCCTTTATAAGTTTTCCCAACTTCCTTTGAATTACACGCCTTTAAACCCCGTGTATCGTGATATTTCGACCTTTAAGTTTACCAGATTTCAGATGTTTTCCCAACTCTGATAGAAATTAGTAGGCTTCTGACCTTTGCCCACCAGAGGTTTATACATATATATATATATATATATATATATATATATATATATATATATATATATATATATATATATATATATATATATATATATATTATATATATATATATATATATTTTTTTTTTAATTAACAGTAATTTGATTAATGTTTAATATATATACATGTGTTACTGAAAATAATGAGAAAATTATTAAATTATTATTATTATTATTATTATTATTATTATTATTATTATTATTATTATTATTATTATTATTTTTATTATTATTATTATTATTACTATTATTATTAATATTGCATTCATTCAACAGTATTAATAAATATAAGTAGACACGAGGGTATATGGAATACTGGTCTTATACCTGGGCCCTATTTTAAATCAGAATATATTGAATATAAATATTGAGTTCAATAATGAAATGTACTTAATAAGTAAATAAGTTTACTCTAAAAGTTTAGGAATGATCTCCAGCTCAGGTCAACTATAGTGTTTTTTTTTATTTTATTTATTTTGTATGTGTGTGTGTGTGTGTGTGTGTGTGTGTGTGTGTGTGTGTGTGTGTGTGTGTGTGTGTGTGTGTAAAGTAGGTTTCATAAAAAAATTTATTTTGTATTTCTTAATAATAGTAAATTTATTCAAATTTTTTTTTTTTTTATTTATTTTTTTTTTACAGATACGCCACCACTCACGGGCAGAGCCCTTTTCATGGATGGGGCACACACAGAGGAAGAAGACTCACTCTAACACACCTAATTAAATTTAATTAAATGAATTCATTTTGTGAATCTTTCCATTCTGTTTTAATATCTTACCGAAATTAACGGTTCACTTTGAACATTTTTTTTTTTAAGAAGCAAAAATTCTCTTCTTTAGATACGCAACATTACAACGTGGTAGGCTGATGCCTACTAAATTTCACTGGTTGGGAAAATCCTAAAAAGATTTAAAATTAAAGAAGCCCAATAGGCACGATACTTATCATTTGAAAATGTTCAAATTAAAAAAAAAGATAAAAGGAGTATGTTTCTGACATAAAAGAATGAGCAGAGAAGTTAAATCTGAGGTCATATGGTTAGACACAAGAAAGGATAAAACTCTCATGAAACGGGTGTCGCACTAGCTTTTATAAAAGAAGAAGGTGTGAGACAATAGAGAAAAGAGGAGTAGTATCAATTATAAAGCGATAGCATAAGGAGAGTAATGACTTAGTACGACAACAAGAAAGATATTAAGAAAGAGTTAGTGTGAGTAGGAGAATTCACAAGAAGAAAATCCCTAGACTATCTTATAAAGGAGTGCAATATGTATAGAACCACCCAAGATATATGATGAATTCTCAATTCAAGGGTGAGCAACGTCTCTGTACAGTATTGATAGTCAGGTTCCCCTGTCACGGCTAATAATTACTGAAAAAGCAGGGTTTATCTGCCGGGGTTAATTGCAAATTATACTTATTAATGGTGGATTAAATCAAACAAAATATAAGAAAATTAAGATTTCAATTCCATTATTCCTTCGTTAAATATTGGGTGAGGCAAAATGAATGCAACATAAAAGACGAAATAAAAATTCATTCACATAAATCATTATTAACTTTCAGAATCTTCTTGAACATTTTACATCGTTAGCTTTAGAAAATTATTTGTGGAAAAAGTTTAACAGAATAAGGAGAAGGATTAGAAAGTAAGAAAATTTCAAGAAGGTTGGGTTTAGTTTCAAGACGATAAGGGATACTGGTAGAGAGCTTCACCATTTGCTCAAGGTCATTTTGAATTGAGAAATTGTAGGCTAGTTCCAAAGCTGTATTTTTCTAAATAAATATCAGTCACTGGCTGCAGTGAACATTGAAATCTTATATAATTATGATTTCAGAAAAAGGAGATGATTTGATAATGTGCTCTACTTTGGAAATTAGATATTCGAATCTAGGATAGTTAAGAGAATTTGGTGAGAAATAGACTGAACACAAGAATTTAATTCTAATTTGGCAAGAGAGAAAATTTAATACTTTAATTTGACACATCTCACTAAGTGTTGGGTTGGACTGGGACATTCCTTTTGCACTCCTGTGTGAAATTGATTTTTTTTCCGAGTCGCATTCTAAAAGAGGGTACCTCTAGCGTACTCTTTGTCATACACTGGACTTCTCCATAGACATGTTCAGTGAGCACTCCCACCTCCCCTTTTCCTTGTTCACTTTGTCCAAAAAGCTTATAAATGCACACTCGAACACATTCTCTTAATTCTCTTAATTCTCTTAAGCAACAAATCTTCAAAAAGCATGAAAGGGTGCCATCTAAATAATACCATCGTTCACTCCTAAGTCATTTTCATTTGAGAGCTAGAGGCCAGTTTGCTCTGATACACGGACTTTGTTCTTCATTAATTCCTGCAAAACACCTGAATATTATTCTAATTTCTGCTTTGTCGAACACCAACTCTCTCAATTCAGAACCATGCGATTTTCCTTTGTCAAAAATTATGATGTCCGTTCTCTCCTACATTAAACACTACTAAATTCATATCTACTGTCCATATCTCCAATATTATTATGTGCATATGTACGCAACGATTTTATATATATTCTTGTGTTTTTAATTTTAATTCTTCTGAATTTTCTGCCCAATAACTTAAGCTCGTTTGCTAATTTTTGACTGCTTCCAACTCCTAACTCTACTTAGTATCTTAAATTCTTCGACTTCTGATATTCAAAAGTAGAGAACTTTCTCTTATCCTTTTGGATATAATCAATTAGGTGCCGTTAATAATTTTCTTCCATTTTTTAACGAACACTTTGTGCAGATGGTGTAACTCTTTACCTATATTCCTGAATATATGGGGAAGAACTCAACACACCCTTTTTTTAACTCCTAATATTCTCCTTGTCTTGTTAAACTTTTTCTATCTCTTGATTCCTCCGATCACATTATTCCTGCATCCTGTTCTATTTCTTTGAGTCTTTCACTGGAAAGGCAGCATCTTCAGTAAGCAAATGTTTCTTTTTTCATTGAAATTTTTACTGTTTAGGTGAGAGTCTACCTCAAAATGTTCAGAATAAATAACTAGTAGTTTTCCTCGGGCGCTTCACCATTACTAGCAACATCTTGTTGGAAGTGTATATTCATTCAGCTGTGCAGAAAAAGAACCTCTATCTAAAGTTTTTGAATTTATCCTTAAGGGAAGTACTGAAACTTTTTAAATCTTACAATCTTCTCTCAAAATTCCATTAGGGTGTTTGCAGGGAACAGTATAATGATCTTTTTTCACTTCCTTCTGACTTTTAATCCTCTGCTTTTTGACATTTGGTAAATCCTTTGCTGTGGACATATCAAGGATCTAAAGAGTCTGGCATAAAGCTTTAATTTGAAAGCTAAATACTTTATTTTAATTTTTTTAATGATGCTTGCTTTTTTAGCAACTACATTAGGCACCTACTATTCATCCTTTCAATATTAATAGTGGTGTTCTTCAGAGTTCTGTCCTATCCCAAAAAAAATTTCTACTTTTCCTTCATTAGCCTTCTATCTGTCACTTCACGACCTATCAACTACTTTTCGGTAACTCCACACTTCACAACCTTTTACATTTTGAGAAACATTACAAACCATTAAAAAAAATATCTTAGAAGGAGAGCCTTGGATCAACTAACCCCTAATCTATTTTCGAATTTCTCATTACGATATTAAAAATTGGTTGCTTTCAATACCTTTAAAACTTAGCTCATTTATCTTTCGACTGAAGGGTCGTGTTATCAATCCTTCTAAAGCATGCTTCTAGAAAGTGCATTCAAAATTTCAATAAACACCCCAATTGCTTGTTCTTTATAGAGGTGTTGTTCTCCTCTCTATTACACAGGTTTCAAACATCTATGGTAGTTACACTCTGACACCTATACTTCAAAGGGGGGGGGGAGAGAGTATATTTATTTTCACCTTATCCACTCATCCGTCATTTCTAATTCACTCTGGTCTCTTAAACCTCGTCTAATTATTGCATCATTGTCTAGTCCTCTTTAAGTCCTACTCTCTAACCATAGATTAACCGCTTTGCTTAATCTCGCATCTATTCCACTGTTAAATCTGGAGTATTTTTCCTATTTTCTCAACTTCTTCGGACTTCAACACTTTCAAACTTTGTTTATTGCAACTTAATTTCACATTGGTTTTAGTTTTCTCTCAAATGTAAAAAATATATTAGGTATCTTTAACTTTTATCCGCCTGAGGATGCATATATATATATATATATATATATATATATATATATATATATATATATATATATATATATATATATATATATATAATATATATATATATATATATATATATATATAGGAAGTAGCGCTTCCGAGGAGATGAGATTACCCCCCATTGGGTATATGGAATGTTAAGGGTACTTCCCATCTCATCCCAATGCCCAATGGTTCGATCCCTTTCGCGCTCACCTTCTTCTACACAGAATAGGCTCTCCTTCATATACATAAAACATTAATACAGACAACCATAATTTAAGAAAAAAAAAAAAAAAAAAAAACAATAATAGCGTCAACAACAGCAACCTCGTAGAAGCCCTGGGGGGTGGCTTCCAAAAATAGTCTCTTATTCACCCTTTCCCCCGTCACCACTACTGTCTCTATCCTCATTTTCAGCCAAAGGCAGTTGTTGTACATACGTGCGAAACGATGTCGTTTGTTCTCGAGTCTCTTCTCGAGTTCTCGAGAATTTGGAGTCTTCAGAATTTTCCACCTTATGAATCAGGCTCTCTTGCCATTCTACACCTAAATTCATTTGTTCTGTTTATTTATCTCCTAATTCTATCCTAAATTCTTCGACTATTTAAACTCCAAAATAGAACACATTTTCTCTTCTTCTCCTTCTCTGAAATCATCATATTAGGTGATTTCAATGTTCACCTCCGCCAATGGCTTTCTTCTAGTTCTCAAGATGCAGCTAGTGAACGTGCCTTCCATTTCGCTATTCCAAACGAACTTCAGCAGTTTGTGCAGCTCCCTACTCGTTTCCCAGATCGTATTGGATATGAACCCACCATTCTACACCTTTTTCTAACTTCTAATCCTTCTCGTTGTACTGTTAAACTCTTTCTTCTTGTGGGTTCCTCCGATCACCTTCTATCTCTGTATCCTCTTCTATCTCTTTAAGTCTTCCGCAGGAAAGACCCCCTTCTTTTGAAAGGAAACGCTTGTGGCACTTTGGTTCCGCAAGCTGGTCGGACTTGTGGTCGTACTTCTTTGATTTTCCGTGGAATGATTATTGCTTCCGTGATAGGGGTCCATCGGAGTGTTCAGAACGCATTACTGAGTGATTCTCTCTGGCATGGAAGCGTACATTCCATTTTCTTTCTCTTCTACTAAACCTAAAAACCTCGGTTTAACTCTCCTTGTCCTCGCGCTATCCGCCGCAGGGATGTCGTCTTCATTGATTACCATCTCTTCAAACTCCAGAAACTCACGCAAATTACATTTCATCCCGGAATCGTACAAATTCTATCCTCCGTAACACTAAAAACTCATTTCTCCTTAGAAAATGCAATAATCTTTCTGCTTCCTATTCTTAAAGGTCTTTCTGGCATTTTGCAAAAAGTGTTGATTCTAACTTTGCTTCTTCCTCTTTCCCTCCTTTAGTTTATTCTGATGGCACAACTACTGTTTCACCTTCCTCTAAAGCTGAACTCTTTGCTCAAACTTTTGCCTCTAATTCAACCTTAGACGATTCGGAGCTATTCCTCCTCCTTCAATAACCTCCAACTCATTTATGCCTAAAATTAGAATTTCTTCTAAAGATGTCATTTCTGCTCTCTCTGAGCTTAATATTAAGAAGACGCGTGGTCATGATGGTATTCCTTCTGTGGTTCTTAAAACTTGTGCTTTCGAGCTTGCACCCTGCCTTAGTAAACTATTTCGTCTTTGTCTTTCTACTTTAACCTTCCCTTCTTGCTGGAAACGTGCTCTCATTCAGCCTGTGCCGAAGAAGGGACACACCTCTCAACCCTCCAACTACCGTCACATTTCTTTGACTTCCATTCTCTCTAAAGTTTTCGAATCTATCCTTAACAGGAAGATATGGAAACATCTTAATTCTTCTAATTCTATCTCTGATAGCAAGTATGGCTTTAGTAAGAAACACTCTACTGGTGATCTTCTTTCCTTTCTCTCTGACTCTTGGTCCTCCACTCTTCGGGATTTCGGTGCATCCTTTGTGTCGCGCTGGACATACCGAAGCTTTCGATAGAGTCTGGCACAAAATTTGATTTCTAAACTTCCCTTTTTCTGTATATATCATTCTCTCCATGATCTTCTCTCTTATATTCTTTCAGGTCGATCTATAGCTGCTGTTGTAGATGGCCACCGTTCTTCCTTTAAATCTATTAATAGTGGTGTTGCTAAGGGTTCTGTCCTATCTCCAACATTTTTTTTTAATTTTCAATAATAGCCTTCTCTATATTACCTCATCTCCTTTCCACTCCTATTCTGATGACTCCACCCTTCATTACTCCTTCCAGTTTGAAAAGTGCCTCACTCAACAGCAGTTGATAGACTCAAGAATGGTAGCCTTGTAGCAGCTAATCTCTAATCTTTCTCGTACTTCAAATTGGGGAAGAGAAAACATGGTTGTTTTCAATGCCTCAAAAAACTCAGTTCCTCCATCTCTCCACTCGACACAATCTTCCACACAACTATGATGTCTTCTTCGAAAACACTCAACTCAAACCTTCATCTGTTCTTAATATTCTTGGCGTATGCTTTTCTCGTGATCTTTCTTGGAAAGATCACATTACTTCTCTTTCTAAACAAGCTTCTAAGAGGTTGGGAGTTCCGAGGCGCCTTCGTAGTTTTTTTACGCCACCCCAGTTACTTGCTCTGTATAGGGGTGTTGTTCGCCCCTGTATGTGATATGCTTCACACATCTAGGGTGGTTTCACTCATTCAGCTCTCCTTGAGAAGGTGGAGTCTTAGGTTTTTCGTCTCATTAACTCATCCACTCTTACTAGCTCTCTCCAATCTCTTTTTTCCCGTCGAATTGTTGCTTCACTCTCTCTTTACTATAGCTATTTCAATGGTCACTACTCTTCTGAACTCTCTCGTCGCATACCTCCTCCATTGAGAAAAGCTCGGGCGACATGCTTTTCTACACAGTTCAACTCTCCGACTCCAGACTTAAATTTAACCACTATGCTCAGTCTTACATATACTCTACTGGTAAAGTCTGGAATACACTACCTCTATCTGTTTTCCCAACTTCCTTTGGCTTGCATACTTTCAAACGCCGTGTATCTGAACATGTTGGCCTACTTCGATCAGGATAAGATTTTTCCAATTCCGGTGGAATTTGGTGGGCCTCCGGCCTTTACCCACCGGAGGACAATATATATAATATATATATATATATATATAATATATATATATATATATATATATATATATATATATATATATATATATATATATATATATATATATATATATATATATATATATATATATATATATATATATATATATATATATATATATATATATATATATATATATATATATATATATATATATATATATATATATATATATATATATATATATATATATATATATATATATATATATATATATATATATATATATATATATGTGCTGTGAAATACTTATGTAAAAGTTTGTCAAAAGGTAACAGGAAAACTAATATGTAAATATTGTTAAAATCAAATTCTCAGAATTAGGAACCTTAGCCATATTTATGCTAATATTTGTGCATGCAAAATTCTTTGCATCAGTATCACAGCAAGCCAATACAAGCAAAGAGTCAATTGGATTCAAGAGACGAAAGTTACAACACAGAAACGAAAGTGAAGTAGACTCACAAGAATTGGGAAATCTGAGAGAAGTAACGAACAAGCGAGAGGAAGCAGACTCATTCTTCAAGAATTTCAGTCTCTGCAACAACTACTCTCTGAGCTTAAGAAAAGCAGAGCAATCTGGAAAAGTCGAATTAGTTTCCCTTCCGGAAAGAAAATTGCTTCTGTAAGATCCAATCAAAGAAAATTTTTATTTTAGGGCAGACCATTATATCTTCGCAATATATATAAAATAAGAATTCTTTTCTTTTTTTCCAAGAAATAGATAGTTATAAACATTTCAGTTTCTACTCAATAAAAAGATAGTAATAAGAAACTTTTGGTTTCTTTTAATAATAAAGATATTCAGAAAACTTTGTGTTCTCTTTTGAAAAATAGATAATAAAATCCAGTGGGAAGACTGATAGAGATAATTTATATACACACACGGGAAATGTTCATAAATTAATAATTAACATTTAAAAACGTCGGTAAACCTATAGGACATCGACCCCATGACTGGTGACCTTTTTGTCAAGAACTCCCAGCTCCTTCAAAACACCCACCAGCGCTTTCTGTAGCATTCAGCTCCTATACGAAGCCCATAGATCTTGCTACACGAAATCTATAGCAATGTCTTCTTCAAGTATCTTCCCATTGGTTTCAAGATGTCAATGAAGAGGATCTGAACAAACCTGCATTGGCATAGTTAAGAATTAAAATTCCTGTATTTTTAAAGTATAAATTCATTCTTGGTTTCGTATTATAGCGTATAGAGCAAGATTCAATCAGCACCACTTTGGACTAACATTTCAAAGCTTATGTTTCTATCTTTGACGCAACCATAGACTCTTTGGTCGACACAGGTGTTGTGTCTCATCGATCCCTTTAACTTTAGCATGTAATTTTTCCTTTCTTCAACTGCAGTCTCATGCACTACATCAAATGTTTCTCCAATTAAATGACATGGCAAACTTATCGTAA
>SEYY01005550.1:0-2500 GCA_009176605.1 Armadillidium nasatum
ATTTCGTTTCCCACGTTTCTGGCATGTCGGGGCCACTAACTAGTTTGACTTGCGGTTGTACTTTACTAATTTTCCATGGAATGATTACGGATTCTGTGGGAGGAGTCCCTCGGAGTGTGGAGAGCATAACCGAGGTGATTTTTTCTGGCATGGAGGTTACATTCCATATTTCTTTCTTTCTACTAAACCTAGCAAACCTTGGTTTAACTCGCTTGTTCTCGTGCTATCCCTGCCTTCAGAGATTACCATCGTCTTCAAACTCCAGCAACTCACGCAACTTAAATTTCATCCCGGAATCGTGCAAATCTATCTTCGTATACTAAAAACTTTTTCTCCATAAAAAATGAATATCTTTGTGGTTCGTCTTCTTCACGTTCTTTTCTGGCATTTTGCAAAAAATGTCAACTCTAACTTTGCTTCTTCCTTTCCCTCCTCTAGTATCTTCTGACGGTTCAACTACCATTTTGCCTTCCTCTAAAGCTGAACTCTTCGCTCAAAACTTTTGCCTCTAATTCAACCTTAGACGATTCCGGAGCTGTTCCTACTCCTTCAACTCCCTCCAACTCATTTATGCTTAAAATTGTAATTTTTCTAAGTTATTAAATTAATAATATTACTAATATATATATTAATAATATATATATTTTAATATAACTGAGACAGGTCTTTCTGCACAGTCTCTTCCTTTCTCTGTGCAACTCTCTGACCTCAAACTTAACTGCTATGGTCAATCTTACATGTACCCTACTGGTAAAGTCTGGAACACACTCCCTTTATCTATTTTTCAAATTTCCTATGACTTACACTCCTTCAAACGCCGTGTATTGGAACATGTTGGCCTTTAATATGAACAGGATCCCAATTTGCTCCTTTCTCTGGTGGAAATTTGGTAGGCTCTGGCCTTTGCCCACCAGAGGTAAAATAAAATATATATGTATAATTTATGCCTAAAATTGTAATTTCTTCTAAAGATGTTATTTCTACTCTCTCTGAGCTTAACACTAAGAAGGTGTACGGTCCTAATGGTCTCCCCTCTGTGGTTCTCAAAATTTGTGCTTCCGAGCTTGCACCCTGCCTTGGTAAACTATTTCGTCTATGTCTTTGTACTTCAACCTTCCCTTCTTGCAGGAAACGTGCGCTCATTCATCCTGTGCCGAAGAAGGGGGACCATTCTCATGCCTCTAACTACCGTCCCAATTTCTTTAACCTCCGTTCTTTCTAAAGTTTTCAAAACTATCCTTAATAGGAAGATTAGGAAACATCTTAATTCTTCTAATCTTATCTCTTATCGCTAGTATGGCTTTCGTAAGAAACGTTCTACTGGTGATCTCCTTTCTCTTCTCTCCGACTCTTGGTCTTCTGCTCTTCGGCGTATCTTTAAATCTTTTGCTGTCGCGCTGGACATATCGAAAGCTTTCGATAGAGTAGGGTTCAAAGTTTTGATTTCCATACTTCCCTCTTTTGGAATTTATCCCCCTCTCTCTGTGGCGTTCTCTCTGATTTCCTTTCCGGTTCGTTCTATAAAAGCTGTTGTAGAGGGCTTTCACTGTTCATTCCTATTAAATCCTATTAGTAGTGGTGTTCCTCAAGGGTTCTGTCCTATTCCCAACACTTTTTCTACTTTACAATAATGATCTTATCTTCTATTACTTCATCTCCTATCCACTCCTATGCCGAGTGACTCCACCCTTCACTACTCTTTTCAATTTGAAAACAGTTAATAAATGCAAAGAGGTTGGCCTTGGATCAGCTAACCTCTGATCAATCTCTCATTTCAAATTGGAGCAGAGAAAACAAGGTCGTTTCCAATGTCTCAAAACTCAATTCCTCCATCTCTCTACTTGACTCAATTTTCCACACAACAATGATATCTTCTTAGAAAACACACAACTCAAACCTTCATCTCTCCTTAATATTCTTGGTGTTTCTTTTCTCTTGATCTTTCTTGGAAAGATCACATTACTTCTCTTACTAAACAAGTTTCTAAGAGGTTGGTGTTCTGTGGTGCCTTCATAACTTCTTTACAACACCCCAGTTGCTTGATCTTTATAAGGGTGTTGTTCGCCCCTATATAGAGGTCACCTCACACATCTGGGGTGGTTCCACTCATACAGCTCTCCTTGAAAAGGTGGAGTCTAGGGCTTTTCTTCTTATCAACTATCCTACTCTCACTAATTCTCTCCAATCTCTTTCTGCCCGTCGAATCGTTGCGTCATTTTCTCTATATTATCGCAATTACAACGGACACTGCTTTTCCGAACTCTCTCGTCTCATACCTCCTCTCCTTTGAGAAGAGCTCGTGCGAGGTCTTTCTGCACAGTCTCTTCCTTTCTATGTGCAACTCTCTGACCTCAGACTTAACCGCTATGCTGGTAAAGTTTGGAACACACTCCCTTTATCTATTTTCAAATTTCCTATGACTTACACACCTTCAATCCCCGTGTATCGGAACATATTGGCCTTTAATATGACCAGAATCCCAATTTGCTCCTTTCTCTGG
>SEYY01005550.1:7500-25000 GCA_009176605.1 Armadillidium nasatum
TATTTGCGTATATGGAATGTTATGTTGAACTGGATAAATACTTTGCGCTTCTTTAGAAGTTACTTTTCTCTTTCGCTTTTCCCTAACAAAGAGATGTTTAGCTTATTTTCGACTATTCTGGAAGAGAGCTTGCAGACGTTCTAGATCGACATTCCGTCTCTATTCTTTCACTAGCAATACACATTTCACATCTATACATTCATAATTTTTTAAGTACTTTGAAAATGGGAACGATGTATTATCCCAGGGAGAATGGCTTCCAATAACTGACCCGTATTCACTACTAACCCATTATCTTTTGAGAATTGATCTCCGGTGATGAGAATATTACTGTTGTTAAAATACGGATTAGATCTGATATGTGTCCTTTTCTTTCATCACTGTTTTATGTAATACTCATTGTGCTTGTTCTAATTTCCACTTCGTAGAAACCTCCTCTCTTTTCCTGAAGCTCACCTCTTGTCCTTAACCGGTACTTAATTGACTCGACGCTCTGACAGCTAACCTTATTCTGTTCCTCCATCTTTATTCTTAGTTTTCTTTCAAAGGCAGATGTTGCTTGTATATGCGCAGTGATAATCTCTGTTCTTGTTATACTAATCTAAAGTCTACCAAATTATCCTCATTATGACTTTGACTTTCTTGCCAATCTACTTCTAATTTCCTTAGTTCTAATTTTATTTATTTTCTAACATCTCTGCATGATTTTGTCAATTTTTCTTCTAACCGAACTCAAAAATAGAGCATATTGTCTCTTCTCGCTTCTCATCCTTGGCGATTTCATTATTCATCACCTCCTGTATCTCTTGGATTCCATCAAAAATAACAATACCTGCATCCTTGATTGTTTTGGATTATATTCCAACCTAAAAAACCTCGTCTTAACTGCCAACCTTTCTCTCCTGATACTGTTAAACTTCCTTCCTCTTGATTGCCCAAAAACCTTTTCAACTTTTCTCATCTTCAAGCTTTATCTCTACAAATCTTATACACCTTACAGCATCAGTTCCTCTTCCAGCTAGGAAACGTTTTTTCCAATTTTGGTGCTGCCAACTAGTCGGACTTGCGGACATATCTCTTTGGCATACACTAAAATGTGAAATTTCAACTGTTAGGATTTCACGAAGAGTATAGAACTCTTAACCTATATGTTTCTCTCTGTCACGGCTGAGTTTATTCTATTTTCTTTCTATTCTATTCTTTCTATGTATCTAAAACTCCAAAATCTTGTTTTTTTTTTTTTTATTTTTCGGAAATGACACTAGCTACTGATTCTGGGCTGTGATAGACTGGGTTAAAGTCCCTAAATCTTCCTTTTGCATTCAATTCATAGGGCAAAACAAAAGCTAACTGAAAGACGATGGATATATTTGAGATTTCGTCTGTAATAATGACAACAAAGTTACTTTGTGAAATTTTCCTTAATATTTGCATCCTACATATTTCCAAAGAGCAAAAATGTGAGTCTCTTTGTATAGTCATAGAAGTTAATTTGAAAATTTTATAATTTTCCAAGTGATCTTTTAAAATTTAATCTAATTCAATAGTGTATTCAATTAATGATTTAAAAACACCAGGATTCATAGAAGTTTCATCATGACCCCTTAAGAACCAAGTTTTCGAGGATGTGGTTGTGCGAAAGATTAGGTTCAGTAGACAGATAAGAGAACCGAGTTTTTAAGGCATTGAAATTAATTACGTTTTCTCTGTCATAGTTGAAAATAAAAGGAAATTGGAGTTCAATTGTTTATTTTGATAATCTCCAAAATTTTGTGTTTATGAGGGAGGTTTTACCAAATAATAAAAATAGTAATGAAGGTTGAAGTCATTTGTGTAATAGTAGATAAGCGATGAATTCGTAGATAGGAGGATACTAGTAAATGGAAAAAATTAGTTAACAGAACAGGACCCTCAGGGCACCACTACTTATGGATATAAAGAGTAGCTGCTATAAAAGTACAAGAAAGAAAATCAGAAATAAGGTTGCAAAGAGAAAGATAGTCACCGAAAGAGTAGTCTAAAATTTAAAACATTTTGTCACGCAATATCAATATCTTTATGTTTTGCCTCATTGTAAAAGAATAAAAGAAATATCAAAGAACAAAGTGTCAAGAGTCTGAAAGAAAGTAAAGAATATGACGAGCAGAAATACGTGTTTGAGATCTGACATAAAATATCGGAAGCTTTCGATAGAGTCTGGCACAAAGTTTGATTTTCAAACTTACCTCTTTCGGAATCTATTCTTCTCTCTGATTCCCTTTACGGACGTTTTATTGTTACTCATGTAGATGGCCACCGTTCTTCCTCTAAATCTATTAATAGTGGTGTTCCTCAAGAATTTGTCCTATCACCACCACTTTTTCTGCTTTTCATTAAGGGGGTGCGGACATTTTTTTGGTCGATTATCATTTTTTGAAATAAAATTTTTAATTTTTACAACATAGAATCAAACTTGGTACACTAGTATAATTGGGGACGATACAGATTTTCGCATTCTTGTAAAATTTCTGTAAGGGGTATGGTTTAAAAAATAAAAAACAAAAACTTCAAATGGAAATAGCTCAAAAAAATTTTAAAAAATTTTTTAAATTTTTTCAGGGAAGGTAGTTGGATGATGTAGAAACATATTTGTTAAGGGTTTTTATTGAATCAATGTGTTTTCATGTTTTGAAAATTGTTGAATTTTTTTTTCAGTTATCTCACCTATTTCACCTCAACTTCAAATGACAAAAATTCAAAATTTGCTTAATAAATTTTCTTCATTTTTTCAGAACACTTAGGAGAATGATTTCATCATTTTCATCTAAGGGTTGTTTTGATGGTCGTCCTTGGTTTTATGGATTTTATGGATTTTTTTCCAATTTTTTGAAAAAAAATGTGTCTATATCATTCTCCTAAGTTTTCTGAAAAAATGAAGAAAAGTTATTGCAATTTTTAATCATTTGAAGTTGAGGTGAGAAATTTTTCAAAAATTTTCAAATCATGAAAACACCATGAAGGATTGATTCAATCAAAAAACCTTTAACAGATATGTTTCTACATCATTCAACTACCTTTCCTGAAAAAATAAAAAAAAGTTATTAAAAATTTTTTGAGCTATTTCCATTTGAAGTTTTTGTTTTTTATTTTCTAAACCGTACCCCCTACAGAAATTTCACAAGAATGCGAAAATCTGTATCGTCCCCAATTATACTTATATACCGGGTTTGATCTTTCTGTTTTGAAAATTAAAAATTTCATTTCAAAAAATAATAATCGACCAAAAAATGTCCGCACCCCCTTAATGACCTCTTTTACCTCATCTGTCCACTCCTATGCCGATGACTACTCTGCATTACTTTTTACAATTTGAATGGCGCCCTTCCCAACAGCAGTAAATAGAAGAATGGAAGGTAGTCTTAAAGCAACTGACCTCTGATCTATCTCGCATTTCAAATTGGGACAGAGAAACCATGATGTTTTTTAATGACTCTAAAACTCAATTCCTATATCTCTCTACTCAACACAACCTTCCACACAACTATTAAATCTTCTTCGAAAACATACAACTCAAACCTTCAGTTCTCCTTAATATTTTCGGTGTTTCTTTTTCGCGTGATCTTTCTTGGAAAGATCACATTACTTCTCTCTCTAAATTACTTCTAAGAAGTTTGGTGTTCTGAGGAGTCTTCAGAATTTCTTCACTCCATTTCAGTTGCTTGCTCTCTTTAGGAGTGTTGTTTGCTTCTGTATGGAGTATTCCATACACATATGTGGTGTTTCCACTCATAGAACTCTCCTAGAAAAGGTGGAGTCTAGGGATTTTCGTCTTGTCAACTCTCCAGCCCTCACGAATTCTCTCCAGTCTCTTTCCGACCGTCAAATTGTTGCGTCACTCTCTCTATACTATCGTCATTATAATGTGCACTCTCTTCTAAACTCTCCCGTCGTATACATCCTCTATTTTGAGGGGTTCTACCCAGTCTTATCCTTTCTCTGTCCAACTTTCTGATCAAAGACTTTACCGCTATACTCAATCTTACATGTACTCTACTGGTAAAGTCTGGAACAGACTACATTCATCTATTTTCCCAACTTTCCATCTTTCACACCTTCAAATGCCGTGTATCTTGACATTGTCCCTTAAATTTGACCAGATTTCCAATTTTCTTCCTGACTCTGGTGAAATATATATATATATATATATATATAATATATATATATATATATATATATATATATATATATATATATATATATATATATATATATATATATATATATATATATATATATATATATATATATATATATATATATATATATATATATATATATATATATATATTATATATATATATATATATATTATATATATATATATATATATATATATATATATATATATATATTTTAGTATTCAGCCGATCACGAAAAATGGTAGCCGCTCTTATCCTTCTAATTATCGACCTTTAGCTCTCACTTGTGTTCTGTCAAATATTTTTGAAACTCTCATCAACTCTCATTTCCTGGATCATTTGAAGTCTCATTCTCTTTTCTCAGATCAACAGTATGGCTTTCGACGACTGGTGACATACTTTCCTATCTTACTGATTTATGGTCTTCTGCCCTTAGGGAATTCGGGGAGTCTTATGTGGAGGCGCTTGACATATCCAAGGCTTTTGACCGGGTATGGCATTCGTCGCTGCTCTCTGAGAACCCTTTCTTTGGGTTTCCTCCTTCCCTTTGCTTACTCTTGTCTAGTTTTCTCTCAGATCGTTCAATTTCGGCACTTGTTGATGGAGCGACCTATTCCTCTTTTTCTGTCAACTGTGGTGTTCCTTATGGTTCTATTTTATCTCCAACTTTATTCTTACTTTTCATTAACGATTTTCTCAACTGCACTTCTAACTCTGTTCACTCTTATGCAAATGACTCAGCTCTACATTCTTCTTCTCATTTCAAATATACTTCCTCTTTTGCTTTTAGAGTTGCTTCTCGTCTTCAACTTTCCGATTCTATTCTTGGCGATCTTGATGGGATTTCCCGGTGGGGTCATAGCAATCTTGTGAAATTCAACTCTTTTAAAATTCAACTTCTTCACATCTCCCTCTTAAAGACACCTCCCAACTTTCCTACCTTTTCGATGGCTCTACCGTCTTAATTGGAAATAAAATTAATATTCTTAGTCTAAACATTAACAATAAATTGTCTTGGAAACCTCATATCACAATGGTTCCCAAAGCGGCCTCTAAGAAGCAGGAAATTCTGATCAGGTTGCGAGAAGTTTTTCTTCTGAGCAGTTTCTCCAATTATATAAGGGTCTTATTCGCCTTTGTATGGATTACTGTTCTCAAGTTTTGGGGGCCCCGGCTCCTCCTCTCTTCTGGATAGGGTTGAATCTAAAGCTAAAAGATTAATAAACTGTCCCCTACTTTCAAACTCTCTTAATCCCTTATCTCTGGGACGTGACATTGGCTCACTATCTCTTTTCTATAGATACTACAATGGCAGGTGCACGAAGGAATTGGCCTCTAGCATTCCTCCACCGTTGCGTCGTCCTAGTAGCACAATTGGTGCCCTGCTTTTGCACAAATTTTGTGCATGTTGAAAACCCCAGACTAGCCTGTTTTGGTGCCTCCTTCTTTCCAGCCACCTCTGTTCTTTGGAACTCACTCTCAACTATCATCTATTTTCCCTCCTGTATTTAATCTTCCTCTCTTCAAGTCTTCCGTCTGTGCCTACCTAGGAGAAGTGCGTTAGGTTTGGGTTTGGGTGAGTTTTCTTCCTTTTGTGTCTGCCCCACCTTGAAAAGGACTCTGCCCATGAGTGGTCTTAATCTTAATATATATATATATATATATAATATATATATATATATATATATATATATATATATATATATATATATATATATATATATATATATATATATTATATATATATATATATATATATATGGAAGGAATTAACGCTCCGAGGTGACTTCGTCCTGGTTCCCAATGGTCCGCACCGTTTCGCGCTCATCTCCAACTTCTTCACAGTCCTTTCATTCACAATAAACGCTATTACAGACAACACATCCTTTATATAATTTTGTTTTAGCAAAACTGGCGTCATTAACAACTTTGTAGGAGAATCTTGGAGGAGCGGATTCCAAAGATACCCCTCTTCAACACTTTCCCCATCACCACTTGTGAGTTGGTGACCTCCAGTGACGAGGCTGGTGCCACCATGAATTTGCAGCCGGCTGTTTCGGATGCACAGTCTGTCTTTTTCATTAACTTCTGCAACATTCGCCGTCTTCAATCCAATTTCCACTTTGTTGAAATCACCTCTCTTCTTCTAGACCTCACCTCTTATTTTTGACGGAAACATAGGTGTTTGAGAGTTCTGATAGCAAACCCTTCTCTGTTCCCTCCTACTGTCTCTATTCTCAATTTTCAGTTGTTGTACATACAGTACGTGCTCAACGATGTTGTTTGTTAGCGTGTCTCTAATTTGCAGTCTTCTGAATTTTCCACCTTGTGGCTTAATTTTTCTTGCCATCTACGACTAAATTCATTTCTTCTGTTTATTTATCTCCTAATTCTACATTCAATCCTAAATTCTTCGACTATTTAAACTCCAAAATAGAGTACAATGTTTCTTCTTCTTCATTCTCTAAAATCATCATATTAAGTGATTATAATGTTCATCACGGCCAATGGCTTTCTTCTAGTTCTCATGATACAGCTAGTGAACGTGCCTTCCATTTCGCCGTACAAAACTACCTTGAACAGTTGGTGCAGCTCCCTAACATTCTAGACCCCTATTTATCTTCTAATCCTTCTTTCGTATACTGTTAAGCTTTCCTCCTCTCCGATCACCTTCTTATTTCTGTATCCTCTTCTATCTCTTCAAGTCTTCCGCAGGAAAAACCCTTCTATTGAAAGGAAGCGTTTGTGGCATTTCGGTGCCTCAAACTGGTCGGACTTACTATCGTACTTCCTATATTTCCTATGGAATGATTATTATTTCTTTGAGTAGGGTCCCTTGGAGTATGCAGAACGCATTACCGAGGTGATTCTCTCTGACATGGAGGCGTACATTCCATTTTCTTTCCCTTCTACTAAACCTAACAAACCTTGGTTTAACTCTATTTGTTCTCGCGCTATTCGCCGCAGGGATTCTGTCATCAGGGAGTATCGTCGTCTTCAAACTCTAGAAACTCACGCAACTTATATTTCATCCCTGAATCGTGCAAAATCTATCCTTTGTAACACCAAAAACTCTTTTCTCCGTAGAAAATGCAAAAAATTTTCCGGTTCCTTTTCTTCCTCCTCTTTCTGACATTTTGCAAAAATCTCTAACTTTTCTTCTTCCTTTTTCCCTCTTCAAGTATATTCCATCAGAGCAACTGCTGTTTTGCCTTCTTCTAAAGCTCAACTCTTCACTCAAACTTTTGACTCTAATTCAACTTTGGACTTTGGACAATTCCGGAGCTATTCCTCCACCTTCAACCCCCTCCAGCTAATTTGTGCTTAAAATTACATATTCTTTTAAAGACGTCATTTATGTTCTCTCTGAGCTTAATAATAAGAAGGCTTAGGCCCTGATGGTATTCCTCCTGAGGTTCTCAAAACTTGTGCTTCAGAGGTTGTACCCAGCATTGGTAAAATATTTTGTCTATGTCTTTCTACTTCAACCTTCCCTTCTTGCTGAAAACATGAGCTTATTCAGCCTGTACCAAAGAAAAGGGATCACTCTCAATCCTTCAACTACTGTTCCATTTCTTTCATCACCTTTCTTTCAAAAGTTTTCAAATTTATCCTTAACAGGAGGATTTGCAAACATCTCACTTCTAATCTTATCCCTAATTGTCAATATGGCTTTCTAAAGAAACGCTCTATTGGTGTTCTTCATTTCGTCCTTTCAGAAACTTGGTCCTCCTCTCTTTGCCATTTCGGTGAATATTTTAGCGTCGCGCTGGCACAAAGCTTTGATTTCCAAACTTCCCTCTTTCGGAATCTATCTATCTCTCTGTGATTTTCTCTATAATTTTCTTTCCGTTTGTTTTATAGCAGCTGTTGTAGACGGCCCCCGTTCTTCTTATTTTAAATCTTTTAATCGTGGTGTTCCTCAGGGTTGTGTCCCACCCCAACACTTTTTCTACTTCCCATTAATGACCTTCTCTCTATTAGTTCATCTCTTATCCACTCCTATGCTGATGACTCCTCTCTTCATTACTCCTTTCAGTTAGAAAAACGTCCATCTCCGGTGATGAGGATGGTGCCACCATGAATTTTTAGCCAGCTGTTTCGGATGCACAGTCTTTCTTTCTCATTAACTTCTGCATACAGAAATTAATGAAATACGCGAGGAAGGTAACCTTGGAGGAATTAACCTCTGATCTTTCACATATTTCAAATTGGGGCAGAGAAAACATGGTAGTTTTCAATGCCCCAAAAGCTCAGTTCCTATATCTCTCCACTAGACACAATCTTCCACATAACTATGATATCTTCTTCAAAAACACATAATTCAACCATCACCTATTCTTAATATTCTCGGTGTTTCTTTTTTTCATAATCTTTCTTGGAAAGATCGCATTACTTCTCTTTCTATACAAGCTTCTAAGAGGTTAGGTGTTCGTAATTTCTTTACATCACCCTAGTTGCTTGCTATCTAGAGGAACATTGTTCGCCCCCTGTATGGAGTATGCTTCACACATCTGGGGTGGTTCCTCTCCTTGAGATGGTTGAGTTTAAGTCTTTTCGTCACATCCCGCTCTCACTGACTCTCTCCAATCTCTTTCTGCCACTCGAATTGTTGCGTCACTCTCTCTATGCTTTCTCTATTAAAATGGACACTGCTCTTCTGAACTCTCTTGTCGCATACCTCCTCCTTGAGGAAAGCTCGCGCGACATGCCTCTCTACCCATTCCCATCCTTTGTTTGTCCAACTTTCAGACCCAAGATTTAACTGCTATGCTCAATCTTACATATGCTCTACTGGTAAAGTCTGGAACGCACTCACTTCATAAGTTTTTCCAACTTCCTTTGATTTGCACACTTTCAAACGCCAAGATAGATTTTTCCCTCTACGCTGGAAATTGGTAGGCCTCCAGAGGAAATAATATATATATATATATATATATATATATATATATATATATATATATATATATATATATATATATATATATATATATATATATATATATATATATATATATATATATATATATATATGGTTCGATGACAATTGTTCTCTAGTCCTTCGGGAGAGAGACAATGCTTACCATGAATGGGAAAACTCTCTTTCTCCTATCACTGTTGCTAATTTTTATTCAAATCGGAATCATTGCAAGGATGTTCTTCGACAGACTAAGCATACTTTCACTAAAAAATGTGCGTTGACCTCTCCGGTCTCCTACTGATAAAATTTTCTAGCCTCTTGCCAAAAATATCTCTAATAACTTTTGTAAATCTGTCTTTCCTCCTTGCCTGCTCTGATGGTTTTGTAGCTAATACTCCCTTTGAAAAGGCTAATCTATTCGGCCTCCTTTTTTCATCTAATTCCACCCTGCTCGATTCTAGCATCCCTCCTGCTACTCATTCTCTCCTAAGGCGTCCCACCTCTCTACCTGTGATTACTCATGATCGGGTGCATAGGATCGTAAAATCTATGAATGTTAGGAAGGCCAGTGGCCCGGATGGCATTCCCCTTCGTGTTTTGAGAAAGTGCAGTTCCGAGTTGGCGCCTGTCTTTGTTCAGCTCTACTCTCTATGCCTTAATGCTAATACTTTTCCTAAAAAAGGTAGCCGCTCTGACCCTTCTAACTATCGACCTATAGCTCTTACTTGTGTTCTATCTAAAATTTATGAAATTCTCCTCAACTCTCATATGCTGGATCATTTGGAGTCTCATTCTCTTTTCTCAGATCATCTTTATGGCTTTTAGCGCTTGAGGTCAACTGGTGACGTAGTTCCTATCTCACTGATTTCTGGTCTTCTGCCCTTGGGGACTTCGCGGAGTCTTGACATATCCAAGGCTTTTGACCGGGTATGGCATGCGTCGCTGTTCTAAGTTTCCTTCGTTTGGGTTTCCTCCTTCTCTTTGCTTACTCTTGTCAAGGTTTCTCTCATATAGTTCAATTTAGGCATTCGTAGAGGGAGTGACCTTTTCCTCCTTTCCAGTCAATTGTAATGCTCTTCAGGGTTCTGTTTCATTTACAACTTTATTCTTACTTTTCATTAACGGGCTTCTCAACTGCACTTCTAGCTCTGTTAACTTTTATGCTGATGACTCATCTCTACATTCTTCTACTCATTTCAAATTTCAAATTTCCAGTTCTGTTCTTACTGATTTGGATGGGATTTCTCGGTGGGGTCATAGCAACCTTGTGAAATTTAATTCTTCAAAGCAACTTAACTTCTTCACATCTGCCTCTCAAAAACACCTCACAACTTTCCTATTTTCTTCGATGGCTCTCCCGTATCACCAGTAAATAACATTAGCATTCTTGGTCTAAACATTAACAGTTCATTGTCTTGAAAACCACATATCACAATGGTTGCTAAGGTGGCCTCTAAGAAGCTGGGAATTCTGTTCAGGTTGAGAGAATTTTTTTTCTTCTGAGCAGTCACTCCAATTACATAAGGGTCTTATTTGCCCTTGTAAGGAGTACTGTTCTCAAATTTGGGGAGGTTTCTGTTCCTTCATTCTCCTGGATAGGGTTGATTCTAAGGCTAAGAGATTAAAAAACTGTCCCCTACTTTCAAACTCTCTTGACTCTCTTTCTCTGCGACGTGACGTTAGCGCACTATCTCTTTTATATAGATACTACAATGGCAGGTGCTCGAATTGGCCTTTCGCATTCCACACCATTGCATCGTCCTCGTTGCACAAGGGGTGCCCTGCTTTCGCAAGAATTTTTTGTGAATGTTGGAAACCCCAGGCTTGCCCGTTATGGTGCCTGCTTCTTTCCAGCCACCTCTGTTCTGTGGAACTCTCTACTATCATCTATTTTTCCTCCTGTATTTAATCTTCTTCTCTTCAAGGCTTCTGTCTATGCCCACCTGAGAGTAGTTCGTTAAGCTCGGGTCCGAGTGGTTTTCTTCTTCTTTTCTATTTTGTATATGCTTCATTCTTGAAAAGGACTCTGACCGTGAGTGGTGGGAAACTGTAATATATATATATATATATATATATATATATATATATATATATATATATATATATATATATATATATATATATATATATATATATATATATATATATATATATATATATATAGTATAATATATGTATGAAACTGCATCATGCATTGTTAGAAAAATTTTATATTATTTCTTTGCCCGTTTGCTGTTTGTAATTCGATAGATTCCAGCAGAATAAACAAACTTTGATCTTAATTCAGTTCCAAAGAAATGCTGAGAGGAATTATTTCGATCCGCTTTTATCAATGAATTTTAATCACCATCAGTACATCTTCGATTAATTGGAAATCAAAGGATATGTTCCATAATAAGAATTCTTTAAAAATCTTGAAAATTCTTCAATCATAACATCACACAAATCAAGATCTTTATGTCTGGTTTTAGAAACCCTTAAGAAACTCACAAGATTTTCTGGAAATCCTTCTGCAGGGGGATATAAATTTAAATTTCCCTGGAACACTGCCAATATCTTAAACTAGAGAAGGGAATGATGAGGCAAGGATTATATATTCTGTTCAGTGTAGCACTGAATTATATACTTCAGATGGAATTTTTTCATTCTACATCTAGTCTTAAATGTGAAAAGATATTTCATTATAGTATAATAAAATGTTATGGACAGCAGTATCTTTAGCAAACCTGATGAAAATTCACTAGTAGCCACCTCAATTTTTAAACCAGAAAACAAGTTTGATCTGTGGTAGTAGCCAAAACTTTGGTGTTCATAAACATAATTTGAATATTTAGGTGATTGTAAAATAAAGCACCATTAAATGTTTTTCAGTCAAAACCAGTAAAAGTGAGAAAAATTGTCACTTTTCACCTAGGGTGTACTATCATGATATTAAACTCCTGTTGTTGTTAAAAAGATAACAATCTTGCAAGATCGCAACAGCAATTACAGATTCTTGTAATTTGATAGCTTGATAAAGGAGTCATAAAACCTGTTCACGATAATATTTTATTGAATAAATTTTAAAAAACAGAATGATTCTTTAATTAAAAAGTATGATAGTACGTAGATTTGCTTTATAGTTTGCAATAAGCAGATTTCTATTTGTAGCTTAGCACAGCAGAGGCTTTTCTTGAAAGTTTTTAAATATTCGATAATTAAAAATGTATTTATCATTATAGAAAATAATATTCCGGAATACTTTAGAACTTAAAGAAAATGGTTACATCTACTTTCATGAAGTCATTTTATAATTATAACTGATCAAAAGTTCTGTATCATTCATGTTAGGAAATCAAAACAGAGTAAGAATAAAGTTTGACAAAAAATAATTTTACATGATTTTTTAAGACATGATTTTTTTAATTAAAATCCCTATTCCGCTGTTTATTGCTCTGGTAATGAGAATGTTGCAGTAGACGTAATTACTTGCTGTTAATGTGCATTTATGCAATCTTTCCCCAGGTATTGCAAGAATGCAATTTATTAAAAACTTTACGTTTTACTACTGAGGACGCTAAGATTGTCTCTTTCCTTATCGCAAGAATGCATACATAAAACCATAATTTAATTCACCATATCACCATATCACAACACTCTCATTATGGCTCTGAATTTTGTGGAAAAACTGAGGCGTTCTCCAGACAAAATTGAGGAACATATATCTCTTTAAAACAGTTAATTTTAACTTTCCTTTTATTTTTCTTTGCGGTGTGATACGAGACTCGAATAGAAAAAGTTTTTGGATACAATATTTTCATAATGCGGTATATTGTGGTTCTTTTATTTGTGCTTCACCCAAAGTTATATGAGTAACTCTCTTTACGAAACGGAGTATTACATTTATCAGATCAATACCCTTTCATCAAATATCTTGACATATGTATATCATCGGATTCTCTTAAAAATCTAACCTCGTGCCCATGTAATCGCAACTCTGATTTAAGATATAAATTCCATACTAACTAATCAAATTCTAAACTACCTGAGAAAGGTAATTACTCGGCAATATAGATAAAAGCATTCAACACAGTGACTTTCGAATCATCTGAGAGCATCTATCGACGCTCTGCACACGATATTGTTGAAATGAATTTGTTGTGAATGGTGATTGTTCTTGGCGAGAGAAAATGTCATATAATAGTTTAAACCTCAACAAAGAAATTAAAAAAAAAAAAAAAAATAGTAAAATACCACTTTAATATTCAAGAACCTACTTATCCATGTCACAATATTTTTCAAACCTACACAAGACAGACTTCTCCCCATCACCTCTAGTCAGCTACTATATAGTTAGATATACATTAGCAACCCTCACACCCAAACTCTACGCAATAGCGCTTTATATTAGACATATCCAAGAGGACTTCATTCAAACGTGCCTCAATACTTGCGAACCAAACAACCTTACAAAGTAATATCTCTTCTATACAAGCAGAGCTGAAGTCAGACAACTCGTACTTGGTCTTCACCTCAACTTTCAAGCACTCAAAAATATTGTTGAAACTAAACTATGGTTTCAAGACATATTGGTTCCTCAGAACTCAAAAACAAGGACGAATAGAAATTTAAAATGCTTCAACACTCTACAAACGCTGAATATATTTGTTTTAATGTATTTAAATTAAAAGATAGATTTGGGGACCGAGTGTCTGTTGTGGCGGTGTGTCAGTCAATTAAATAAACAAAAGCCTAGAAAGTTATATATATATATATATATATATATATATATATATATATATATATATATATATATATATATATATATATATATATATATATATATATATATATATATATATATATATATATATATAAAGTAATAAAAAGTTATGACCTTTCTATTTCATTTCCTTCATGTTCTTTCTAGCATAATGCTTCTTCCTCTTTTTCTCCTCTAGTATCGGGCTAACATGCATCGATACACCTTGTTTGAAAGTGTACAAGTTAAAGGAAAAATATTTAAAGGAGTGCTTTCCAGGCGTTACCAGTGAAGTATATGTAATATAGTCTGTTGGTCACAGAGTCACAGAGTTAAACAGAGACTGAATGAAGCTGTGCAAAAAGGGAAGTTGTACAAGCTCTTCTCAACAGGAAGTTCTGAAGAGCGTTGTCCATTGTAATAGTGATACTAAAAAGATAGTAATGCAACTGTATGAAGGCTAGAAAGAGATGAAAGAGAGTTAGTGAGAGTAGAAAAATTAACAAGACGAAAAGCTCCTAACTCCATCTTATCAAGGAATGCAGTATAAGTTTAATCACTCCAGATATATGACAATGGCAAACGGCACTCCTAAATAGTGGCAGTAACTGGGATGGTGAGAAGTTCGTAAGGCTCCTGAGAACATCTACCTTCATAGAAGCTTAGAGCGGGTGAGAGAGAGAAAAGAATGTGTTTGTTCGAAGAAAGATAAATAACAGAAATACCAAAAATATTACGAGCAGAAAGAGGTTCGAGAAGTGTGTTTACGATGTTAAATTTGTGATGGAAGTTTTTTCTACAGTATATAGATAAAGGAACCGTGCTTTTGAGGCATTGTAAACAACTATGTTCACTTTTCCTCATCTAGAGGTACGAAAAAGATCAGAGGTCAGTTATTCAAAGGCTACCATCCTTTGCATTAACTATTTCTTGTTGAGTGGGTCGTCTTTCAAATTGAAAGGAGATGTGAAGGGTGAAGTCGTTAATATAAGATTGGATAGGAGACAAAATAACAGATAGAAATTCATTGATGAAAAGTAGAAAAAGAGTTGGTGATAGAACAGAACCCTGAGGAACACCACTATATACTGATTTAAAGGAAGAAAAGTGGCCCTCTACAACAGCTGTCATAAAAAAAACGGAAAGAAAATTAGAGAGAAGGATAGATGCCGAAAGATGGAAATTTAGAAACCAAAGTTTAGGTTAAGGATAGAGTCGAAAACTTTGGAAATAGCAGAGGTTAAAATAAAAGGATAATAATGATAGAATGGAGAATGGGTCCCCTTTCTTTTGCACAGGTGGAATGATCACACTATTCTAGCAGGAAGGAAAAGCTAAAGTTGATAGGTAGACACAAAACAGTTTACTGAGGAAGTGTGTAAGTTTGAGTTTTGAGAACCATTGAAGAGATCCCATGAGGACCCTACCAGTTTTTAACATTAATATCTGAGAGAGAAGAAATAACATATTTTGAAGAAATTACAATACTAGGCAAAAATTAGTTTAAGGAGCAGGGGAGATGGAGAAGGAAGAAGCTAATAAATTTTCACGAATGAAATTGAAAGCAAATATGTGAGATGAATAATTCAGTTTTAACCGAAAGTAAAACGACAGTTATACACTTGGAAGATGCAAGAAGAGGAAAAAAGGAAGAAGCAAACTTAGGGTTGACACTTTTTGCAAAATGCCAGAAAGAACTTGAGGAAGAGGAACCAGAAAGATTCTTACATTTTCAACTAAGAAAAGCTTTTTTAGTGTTACTGAGGAGAGATAGGGTGAAATATAAGTTACATGAACTTTCGGAGTTCGAAAATGACGCCAATTTCTGAAAGCAGCGTCCCTGAGGCAAATAGCACGAGAACTAGTAGAGTAAAACTTAGTTTCTTTATTAGTTTTAGTTGAAGAGAAAGAATATGGAATGTACACTTCCATGCTATGTCTAGGTTAGTAGTTCTGCGCACTTCGAAGAATCCTCTAGCCGACTCAGAAACCATTCCAAGGGAAATCAAAGAAGTTCGACCGAAGTTCAACCAGTTAGCAGCACCGAAGTCACAAAAAAGTTTCCTGGCGGTAGTCGGGTTTTTTCCCCGTGGAAGACGAGACAAAATGGAATAGGATACAGAGATAGGAAAGTGATAGGTGAAACCTAGTGGTAGAAAGAATTTAATAGAATATGGAAAAATATTAAAAGTTAATAAAAGGCCAGGAATGTTGGGTTTATCTTCAAGACTGTCAGGATACATGTAGGGAAGTTTCACCACAGTCTTCCTCATTTTACCTCTTTTTTTCTTCGGATGGCAAATATCGTCGTCATTCTTTCTGCTAAAGCTGAATTCTTTTTCCATATTTTAGCTTCAAATATAACTATTGACGATCCGGAAATATTCTTCCTTTCCCCTCTCCCTCCAACTTATTTAGATCTAATATCATATCTCTAAACACCTGAGTTGTTCTCTCTTTAATGTTAATGCTGCACAGAGAATCAAAATTTCTTCTAATGAAGAAATTTTAGCAGTGAGTCACATTTTCTTCCATATTTTCTTCAATGGACAAAATTTTATTTTCATAATTCGACTATTGTTTGGTTCTTTGGCAAACGGGAATAGTTTATTTTAAGTTCCTTTAACTGAAAAAAACTATACTTAAAAATATTTCAAAATTTGAAGTAGAAAATTTTGCCCAGTGAAGGAAAAGTTCATAACAAAAGTGATTCTCACTGCTGAAATTTCTTCAAATTGGACGAAATTTTGATTCTCTGTGTAGGAAACTTGTATAATACTAGTGGTATCTTTCATATGGTTCTCAAAACTTGTGCTTATGAGCATGCATCATGCTCTGGTAAACAATTTCGTTTCTTACAATAAGCATTAATCTTTCTTTCCTGATGTGAGCTTGAACTGATTTAACAAATGCTGAAAAAGAATCCTATCAAGTTACCTACTTGTTTTTTTTCCAGTTTTCGAGTCAATCTTAAACAGGAAAATTTTAATATTAAATTCTTTTCTTATGCCAGATATTAAGTATTGGCTTCCTTGTATACAGAACTCTCGACAGATAATATTTTTATCTTTCTTTCTGATTCTTGGCCTCTACAGCATCATTAGCATTTCAGTGAAGTTTTGCTGTGATTCCAGAAATATCGAAAGCTTTCGATAGAATTAGGAAAAAAGCTTTGATTTACATAATATACTTTAGATTTTTATTTTAGGTGTCTATCCACCTTGCCGACATACCTCTTTAATATTTCCTTTACGGGCGTTCCACAGTAGCTCTTTCAAATATCATCAATTCTCTCTTATTAATCATAGCGACACTCGTTAATTTCAATCACACTTACTGAAAATGCCTGAATTATGTTACAAATTAGAAAAATGTTATGAAAAACCAGCGGAACGGAATAAAAATGAATTAATAAAAATTTTCACATTTCATATCTATATTTGTCTATGGGAAGTCCTTATCAATAATACCGACCTTCCTTAAACTTACAGGGAATATCTGAAATGAGGGGTGAAAAAAATACGTAAAATACCTCCACATAAATGCCTGAAAAAAAGTTATGAAGTTTCCAGATTTCATATTTATGACATAAATTTATTCCTTACAGCCAGATGTTCTATTTTTATTATTTTTTTATAGGATTATGGTGTTGAAACATTT
>SEYY01005550.1:32500-33545 GCA_009176605.1 Armadillidium nasatum
ATAATTACTTTTATCACAAAAAGAAACTTGGTATTTATTTATTTACAAGATTTTAACTGTTTTTTCTTATTTAAAATAATAAATACAATTCACTAGTTAACGCTTTAAAATACTTTTTTTTTTTTTTTTTTTTTTTAAAATTAAAAATATAAAATATATATATATATATATATATATATATATATATATATATATATATATATATATATATATATATATATATATATATATATATATATATATATATATTTTCTAATCTGCTATTGGGGACTCGAAACCTGACCATTTCAGATGGTGAGCAACGCGCTATCCACTACACAAGAAGGTACAAAAGGAAATCGTTCAAATCATGAACAACGCCATGACAATTTCAAAGGACCTCCCCGACTTCTGATGTGGGGAGTCAGTAATTATCCCCATAAACCACAGAAACATACGTACGTATGAAACCACAACACACCGTGGAATAAAATTTTACAATTTCTAATCTGCTATTGGGGACTCGAACCCTGACCTTTCAGATGGTAAGCAAACGCGTTGTCCACCACAACACGAAGGTACAAAAGGAAATCACATTTGAGAAAGCACATAATCACCTGTCATGATGACAATCTCAAAGGACCTCCCCGACCTCTCTCGGATGTGGGGTAACGGGTCAGTTACTATCCCCATAACCCACAGAAACATACGTACGTATGAAACCACAATGCATTGTGGAATAAAATTTTCCAATTTCTAATCTGCTTTGGGGACTCGAACCCTGCATAAGGTATTATCACAAAGCACGGATAAGCCCCGCCCCTTTTCATAGATCAGGCAGATATTTGCTAACCTTTTTACCTTTTTCTGATATTGATTGATGGAAATATAATCCCATCCTAATAGTTACCGCTTTCCAGGTAAAAAGGTAATAACACCCGGACATTTTGGTCTTTTTCTTGACATTGATGAATGGTGTATGCACAAACCCTGGTCGAAACTCCATAACCCTAGCATCATGCCTATTCTTAAGAACTTTTTATTATTATTATTATTATTATTATTA
>SEYY01005551.1:2500-25785 GCA_009176605.1 Armadillidium nasatum
CTTTTAATCTTCTCCGTTTCCCTCCTCGCTTCTACATATTCTTCCCTATCTTCCACTCTTCTTGTTTTTATCCACCTTCTAAAACATCCCATCTTTCTTTTTACAGCCCTTTGGACTTGTTCAGTCCACCATGGTGTTTGTTTCTTTTTCCTTCCATATTTAGTCTTCACCTTCACCACTTCCTCTGATACTTCTATCAAAGCATCTCTCAGTTCTTTCCAACTCTCATCCACGTTCATGTCATACATCGTCAAATTTCTTCTTTTCTCCTCCATCTTCTCAAATTTACCTCTACATTCCTCATCCCGTAGATTCTCCACCATAAACCTTTTCCTGGCTTTGCATTAAAGGGCTTCACACCAAAGTTTACGGTATGCTTTTAACGTCTATAAATATATTTTTATTGCTTGTTAATATCAAGTCAATCATACATTTATATATATATATATATATATATATATATATATATATATATATATATATATATATATATATATATATATATATATATATATATATATATATATATATATATATATATATATATATTGGTCAGAGATTTGTTCCTAGGGAACCTTATATAGATTAAAAAACAGACTGAAAAGCAGGTTGATAGTGGCATCGTAATTGAGTTGTAACATCGATAACAATTAATTAATATTGAAGAATTAAACTAAACAAATCCATTAAGCAATTATAATAATACCATTAACAATAACAATTGACGTTTCGGATTTGCACTAAATCCATTCTCACAATAATTTTCTGAAACTACAAATAACAAAGATTAGTTAAGTATTAAATAAAGGCACATTTAAAAAGTATGGTAACGTAATATGATATATAACAATACAATATTATGTCACTGTATATTGTAAACAGAAGGACAACTATAAATATTATTAATAAACGATGGATAAGAGTCTGGTTGGTTGTTAGTTATAAATATGTATATATGAGAGGTAAAAATGAAATTTTGCTTTGCAGTCTGTTTTTAATATATATATATATATATATATATATATATATATATATATATATATATATATATATATATATATATATATATATATATATATATATATATATATATATATATATATATATATATATATATATATATATACGCACATGAAAAATACTGCAAATTTTGCTCATATTTTATTTTATAAAGGAACAGAAAACTGCTTAAAATTTTTAGAATTAAAAAACAAATATCGTTGGTTCGATTCTGAGGATAAAATATCGATGTATCGATATATTGGTTTTGAAAATATCATCGATATTTCTATCGAAAAAAATATTTATATCGATATATATCGAAACTTTTTCGGCATCCCTAGCAAGTAGCAACGCCCTGTGTAATAGGGCCAAAGCCCATTCCTCATTTAGATCCTTTGTTTACTCGGAACTACTATTTATATTCTCCCTCGACCAAAGTTATGTTCCCAACATAACAAGACTACACGAGAAATGCTATACATCTGAAATATTGGCACAAATATAAAGGTAAAACATCTAGGATTTCTTTTATTTCTGCAGCCCATTCTTGGGGAGATACAAATAATCATACAATCGATGTTAGTTGTGATAACAGAATGCTAGCGATAAAGTTTGTTGGCTCTCTGAGTTGGTCTTCCAGAAGCAAATTTTGAGATTTCTTTCCAAGGACGATCTTCCTTTATCACTTCCTTACTTCACTAAATTGGAAGAACACAAGGTACAGTGCTCTGTACCTAGGTCAGAAGGTAATAGTGTACATCTTATAAACTATGGAAAAATTCACCCTGTTAGTTCAGATCTTGCAGAAGGAGAGACTCTTGAAGACTGGTCTAATGGACCACCACAACTCCTCCACTATCTTGTCAGTGAATAGATTGAAAGTGAAATCTAAAGAGGGAGTTGGTAATTTGTGTCAAGTTAGCAAAATATTTTAGCTAAAGATTTTTTTTAAGGACAAACTTCAGGGGACAAATAGGACAGACAACCACAGTGTAAAAATAAATAAAAAATAATAAATAGTAAAATATGTGGTATTAATTTGATATAGCACAAACCTCTCCTATTTTTACTATATTGAAAATATGAACTCAAAATATGTTTAAATGCATTCTACACATACTTTTCTTTGGCGGTCGAGTAATATAAATACATTAAAAAAGAAAATCCCCAAAAAAATTCAGAAAAAAATATAGTATTTATGCTGCAAAAGCAAAGTGACTGTCCGTTAAAACTGTCTTCTTAAATAAATTTGGCAACTCCGTATGTAAAAGAAAACGTCTCCATTTTCTATGTAATGAAAGAGAATGGCAAACTAAAATATATATAAATAATAATAATAATAATAATAATAATAATAATAATAATAATAATAATAATAGGCATAAGTGAAAAAAAATCTAAATTATAATAATACACATTTCAATAAATTTGGGTTTATATATCGATGTTTTGAAATATCAATATTTTCAAATATCAATATTTGTATAACAGTACATTGCAGAAGAAACTAACGGAACAGTCGAAGGACAAATATGGCAACGTGTTATTCAATTGATTTTCCTATTTTTTTACAAACGAAGGCCAGTCGAAGAACAGTTGCTTCACCATTTGTAGTGAAAATATCAGTTTTTTCTTTTTTTTAAATAGTTTCTCTTTTTTTTATGTATTTATATTACTCGACCGCCAAAGAAAAGTATGTGTAGAATGCATTTAAACATATTTTGAGTTCATATTTTCAATATAGTAAAAATAGGAGAGGTTCGTGCTGCATCAAATTAATACCATTTTTTTTTACCTCCAAAATAGCTATAAAATTTGAACAAAATGTTTTTCTGAAATTGAGCAGCCTTGAAGGTCGACTTTAGTGTGATGAGTCTGATTTATTTGGGAGAGCATCACATCTTCAACTTGTGATGCTTGGATGAATGGCATATGCCCTAGTTGGTGAGCTCCAATCTCATAAACAAAAAATAATAATTTCTTTATCAAGTTCATCCCTTTGGGGATTTGCACACTGCCTTTACTCTTCCAGATTTTACTAGCAGGAGAACTAAGACAGTGTTCCTTAGATTAAAAATTGGTCATTCTGGACTAAATGCACACCTTTACAAATTGCATATGATAACTTCCCCTTTATACCCACTTTGTGAGGATGTGGAAACTGCTGAACACTTTGTGATGCATTTTCTTAAATATAATATAGCCAGGGAGAAATTAAAGGGTTCTTTTACGCAGTTGGGAACTTCTCTCTTTAATTATTGAACGTTCTTTTCATTCAAGAATATCCCACAACAGAATTACAAAGACACCATAAAATCAATTAAGAGGCTTCTCATGAACACAAGCAGTTTGTATTGTATAGAATATAATTTATCATCTTCCAACTGTCAACAGCTCCATTGGTTGATTCCTTTCGTGTATTGGATTTTCTTTGCAAAAACGAACTGTCCAAAATATGACTCAGCTGTTTTGCTCAGTAGTCATTATTTCAAAAGCATCCAAAGTTAAGGGATGATATGTTGTAAAATCATCATAGTTATAAGTTTATTTTTATTTAATTTTAAGGAGATTTTTTTTTTAAATATACAAAATTGTTTTTCATGTTTCAATTTATCCAATTTACTTGATTTAAAATCATTTTCTCTTTCTAGTTTATATGTATTAAAAAATGCTCCCTTGAACTATAGTATTACCTTCTTGTCTTTATTAGTGATTCCTTCACATCTGATTGAAGAAAAACATGAAGTATTCATTAAGGAATTGCAGGTTTCAATAGTTATCACAATTAAGAGAGAAAGATTGGTAGACCTGAGAAAATAAGAATATAAGAAAAAGAGACAAGTCTTATCTAATGGCTTTATAAGACTGTTCAAATATAAATATCATTTACTTTGAATAATGTGTCTTAAATTTAAATTTTCATTATGCTCATATCCAAACTATAATTACACTTACGACATGTAATTTATTTAGCTAAATTATAATCACAAATATATCAGTTAAATTAAACATGTAAACCAATTCACTAATACTGTTCAGAAATAAATAAATATTTACTTTGAATAACCTATCTTAAATTTAAATTTTCATCATGCACATAAACAAACTATAATTACACTTACAACATGTAATTTATTTAGCTAAATTATAATCGCAAATATATCAGTTAAATAAAACATGTAAACCAATTCACTAATACGAAAAAGGTTCATTGAAAATACCAACTTTTTAGTGTTAAAAATTCAAATGAAGTCGAGTGCTAAATCATAATAAATTGGTTGTTATAAAATTCTTGTCATGTTCAAACATGACAAGACGCTAAGTCAATTACAACATTACTTAAAATAGTCGTAGTTATTGGCTTAAATATTTTTTTTCTTAAACACAAAATAATTTGACCAATGTTAGGTTCTTAAGTTTAGAACCGTTATCAAAATAATTAAAAGTAATTTTTTAAATTGAACTTTAAGCAATATTAATTTATTACTGTTAAAATATCTATTTAAAAAAATGTTTCTTGATAATACTGTAAATATAAAAAAAATATTACTTAGGACTTATTTTAATATCTCGTTATTAAATGAGTCCATTTAATAATAGTATTAGTATAAATTTATTATGTCAAGAGTGATATGAAAAGAATATTTGAAACCTTAGATAATTATTTGAAGTGGAGTCTCATCAATTGTTTGGAATATAGATTAAGAAATAGTGCTGTACTAGTAAATAAAAGTTAAAAAAATTTAATTTTTTGTTTTTTGTTTTCAGTTTGTCAATTGTATTGAATATATTTCCAATAAAATAAATATTAAAATGGACATCAAATCTGAAATTGAAGTAAAGGTGGAGGAATTGGATTATGACTCTTATCAACAATCTTCTCAGGTAAGGTATATATATATATATATATATATATATATATATATATATATATATATATATATATATATATATATATATATATATATATATATATATATATATATATATATATTATTGAATATTTTTAAAATTTCTTTCGAATTCCTTAAGACTTCTTTCGCCTTCCATGCGGTTCCCTTTTAATTTCATGATCAATTTTTTCCTTCATGAAGGAATTTATTACTGGTATGTAAAATCCAATCAATACGTGCACCTAAATCAATGCCTTCTTGTTAAACAGAATAATAGACAGAGATTAATTCTTTTTGATGGTCTAATTGGTTTTTAAAATTGATTGCTTTTATTCATGGATCTTTATCATAGTTTGGTCTGATACTTGGTTGTATTTGTGATTGACTCACATACGTAAGGGCTTTGGTTCAATCCCTAATGCGGATCCGATGTATATTCTACCTAGAAAAGTTCCTCTTCTTGAATAGGGCAATGCCCATGTGATGTGAAGTTTTTATAGTTAAAAAAAAAAAAAGTCATCCCAGTAAGTTTAATTAGTTTTTTTTTTTTTTTTCAGGTCTTTCCTTGCAATGAAGAAAATTTTGTTCTGGGGAAAGAGATTAAAAATGAAGATTTAGATGAAATGACATCCATAAAGTCAGAGTTGAGAGAATCTGTGTTAGACGAAGAACTGATGAACAATGATGTCAAAAAATCTGAAAATCTGTCAGTGATAGAGAAGAATACTTGTGTTCAGCACTTCAAGGTGTGTTAATTCAAATTTATTATTACTATTTACTCAAATTATGTTCAGGTTACTAAGTTAAATGACAAATTATTATTATTATTATCAAGTCCATTTCTTTCATAGAAATTTGCGACCTTGAGAAATGTTTCTTCGCTGTTGAAGAAAGTAGATGACAAATGTTCAGATGCAGAATTTGATTCGGATGAAGAGAGATTCTTCGCTCAACTTGTCAAGTCAAAATCTCCTTCGGTTCTTCTCAAGAAGTTGAGTCATAAGGAATTAAAGGTAAATTTTAGATTTATAGGCTCCATGGCTAATGTGGAAATTATTATTATTATTATTTTTTTTTTTGGGGGGGATCAATATATTATGCGGCTCCGTAGCTCAGTCGATCGAGCACTCGTGATAGCAATCGAGAGGTCCAGGGTTCGAGGCCTGGCCGGAGCGGGAAATGTGAGCGATTTCTCCTTGCGCGTAGCTCCGAATGACTCAGTCGTTAAACGAGTACATCAGTGGAGTGCTCTTGCCACTGATGGGAATAATCTCCGGCATCCGCGATAGGCCTGGCCCAGCCAGCGGTATCCGCCGTGAGCCCTTGAAACCCAGGGATCTTCCTCGAAAGATCCCACTGACAGGACTTAGTCCTACCTGGGGGAAGGTGATTATTATTATTATTATTATTATTATTATTATTATTATTATTATTATTATTATTATAAATACTTTTTTTATTTTTTATATTTTTTTTTTTTTTTTTTTTTTTTTAATTTTTTTATAATATATATATTTATTTATATTAAAATTATATTATTATATATTTATATATATATATATATATATATATATATATATATATATATATATATATATATATATATATATATATATATATATATATATATATATATATATATATAATATATATATATCCTTTAGTGATCAAAGGCTGGAGGCCTACCAATATCCACCAGAGTTGGGAATTGTCGAAAATCTGGTCGCTAATGATCGACATGACCCGATACACGACGTTTGAAGGTGTGTAAGTCATAGGAAGTTTGAAAAATAGATGAAGGAAGTGTGTTCCAGACTTTATCAATAGAGTACATGTAAGATTGAGCATAGCGGTTAAGTCTGGAGTCGGAGAGTTGGACAAAGAAAGGATGAAAATGTGTAGAAAGTCGTGTCGCACGAGCCCTTCTCAATGGAGGAGGTATGCGACGCGAGAGTTCAGAAGAGCAATGTCCGTTGTAATAGCGATAGTATAGAGAGGGACGCAACAATTCGACGGAAAGAAAGAGATTGGAGAGAGAAAGAGCAAAGGAGTTTATAAGACGAAAAGCCCTAGACTCCACCTTTTCGAAAAAGGCTGTATGTGTGGAACCACCCCAAATGTATGAGACGGACTCCATACAGGAGAAAAGAACACCACTATAAAGAGCAAGTAACTTTTTTTTTTTTTTTCAGAAAGCCACCACTCACGGGCAGAGCCCTTTTCAAGGAGGGGGCACACACACAGGGACAAAACTCATTCAAACACACACACCTATCGTACAGCCCTCAGGTGGGCGCAGACGGAAGTCTTAAAGAGTGGAAGTTAAATACAGGAGGAAAAATAGAAGATGGTAGAGAATTCCACAGAATAGAGGTGGCTGGAAAGGAGGAGGTACCACAACGGGCTAGCCTGGGATTTCCTGCGTCCACACAAAATTGATGCGAAAGCAGGGCACCCCTTGTGCAACGAGGACGACGCCACGGTGGAGGAATGCGTGAGGCCAATTCCCTCGAGCACCTGCCATGGGGTGACATAAAAAAACCACGAAAGCACCTTAGAACACCCATGGGTTTTGATAATATTATATATCCTCTTAGAAGATTGAAGCTTGTTTAGAGAGAGAAATAATGTGATCTTTTCAAGAAATATTACGAGAATATTGAGGACAGATGAAGGTTTGAGTTGTGTGTTTTCGAAGAAGATATCATAGTTGTGTTGAGTAGAAAGATGAAGGAATTGAAAACGACCATGCTTTCTCTGCCCCAATTTGGAATACGAAAAAGATCAAAGGTCAGTTGCTCCAAGGCCATCCTTTTTGAATTTATAAACTGCTGTTGGTATGGACGTCTTTAAAATTGAAGGCTTAATGAAGGGTGGAATCATTGGTATAGTAGTGTATAGGAGACGAAGTAATAGAGAGAAGGTCATTGATGAAAATTAGAAAAAGAGTTGGGGATAGAACAGATCCTTGAGGAACACCACTATTTATAGATTTAAAGGAAAAACGGTGGCCGTCTACAACAGATGCTATAGAACGACTGGAAAAGAAATTAAAGAAGGTCACAGAGAGAAGGATAAATTCCGAAAGAGAGAAGTTTGGAAATCAAAGCTTTGTGCCAGACTCTATCGAAAGCTTTCGATATGTCTAGCGCCACAGCAAAAGACTCACAGAAACCCCGAAGAGTGGAGGACCAAGAGTCAGAAAGTAGGGAAAGAATATCACCAGTAGAACGTTCTTTACAAAAGCCATACTAGCGATCAGAGATATTAGAAGAATTAAGGTGCTTCCAAATCTTCCTGTTAAGGATAGATTCGAAAACTGTGGAAAGAACGAAGGTTAAAGACTAGAACGATAGTTAGAGGGGTCCCCCTTTCTTCGTCACAGGCTGAATGAGCGCTCGTTTCCAGCAAGAAGGATTGGTGGAAGTGGAAAGACAGAGACACAAAAGTTTACCAAGGCAGGGTGCAAGCTCAGAAGCCCAAGTTTTGAGAACCGCAGGAGAAATACCATCAGGACAATACACCTTCTTAATATTAAGCTCAGAGGGGACAGAAATAACATCTTCAAAAGAAATTAGAATGTTGAGCATAAATGAGTTGGAGCTGGATGAAGGAGGAGGAGAAAAAAAAAAAAAAAAAAAAATATATATATATATATATATATATATATATATATATATATATATATATATATATATATATATATATATATATATATATATATATATATATATATATATATATATATATATATTATATATATATATATATATATATATATTGTACGCAATTAGAGAAAAAAGTTAATATTTATTTTTACTCACAATGTATTGAGTTGGCGGTGAATATAATTTCCCTGGTTGTATCGTCTGCTTCTCCTTTTCTACGGACGAAATTGATTAAGAGGTTTAGATTAAACTTGATGTTGCAATCCTTCTTGAGCGAACGAAGATCCTCAGATGCGTAGCGATTGCTATAGGGAGGATCACGATGAAGGAACGGTATGCAGCGAGAATATGGCAACACGAAGGGATAAAGAAACCGCAAGAAAAACTTATTTCTTTAATGAGGTAAAGAATTTGTACAGGAAAAAAGAATGAAAACGTTTTATCGAAATCAGGAAAGGAATTGATAACTGAATGGAACAGACTATGCAACGACAACGAAGGGCAATGATTTGATTGTGGAACGTAATAAACGAAATCCTTGCAGACTGTTTACTGTGCAAGAACGATCTATCCGTACGATGACTCACGAAAACGTTATGCAGTAGTTCCCAGGTTGGAACTGAAAAATAAAAAAAAAATTTATTTTACGTATTTACTATACAAACAAAACAAATGAAACAAATTAAGGGACTCACGGATGGTCCGGTGGTGATGGGCTCCAATCCAAGGTAAGTCTGCGTAAATTTATCTTGAAAAGTGTCACAAATATTGTTTAAGTTTGTAATTAATTATAATCAGCTATAGTTTGTAATAAACAGATGTTTATAATTTTGTCAAAAATTTGGATATGATGTTGAATATTAATTTTACACAACTAATACCATTTAATATTACCTAAAAAATATAAAAAGAAGTTAGAAACCATAACCCAAAACAAAAATTTTACTAATCTCCAAAAACTCCCATTTATTTCGGGGGTGAAGTTTTGTTTTTGTTTTGTAAGATCATCATCGTTTTGACCAACGTCTCTTCTTATCGTGACCTCACCTCTGGAAAATTAACAGGAATTAGTATATGTGATCAAATACTTACAATATATATATATATATATATATATATATATATATATATATATATAATATATATATATATATATATATATATATATATATATATATATATATATATATATATATATATATATATATATATATATATATATATATATATTTTTTTTTTTTTTTTTTTTTTTTTTTTTATATCACCTCTGGTGGGCAAAGGCCAGAGGCCTACCAAAATTCCACCAGAGTTGGGGGAAAAGACGGAAGCCTGGTCAAACTAAAGGCCGACATGTCCCGATACACGACGTTTGAAGGTGTGTAAGTCATAGGAAGTTGGAAAAATAGAAGAAGGGAGTGTGTTCCAGACTTTACCAGTAGAGTACATGTAGGACAGAGCATAGCGGTTAAGCCTGGGGTCAGAGAGTTGGACAGAGAAAGGATGAGACTGTGTGGAAAGTCGAGTCGCACGAGCCCTTCTCAGAGGAGGAGGTATGCGATGAGAGAGTTCAGAAGAGCAGTGTCCATTGTAATAGCGATAGTAAAGAGAGAGTGACGCAACAATTCGACGGGCAGAAAGAGATTGAAGAGAGTTAGTAAGAGCAGGAGAGTTGATGAGACGAAATGCCCTAGACTCCACCTTCTCTAGGAGAGCTGTATGTGTGGAACCACCCCAGATATGGAAGCATACTCCATACAGGGGCGAACAACACCCCTATACAGAGCAAGCAACTGGGGTGGAGTAAAGAAATACTGAAGGCGCCTCAGAACACCCAACCTCTTAGAAGCTTGTTTAGAAAGAGAGGTAATGTGATCTTTCCAAGAAAGATCACGAGAAAAGGAAACACCGAGAATATTGAGAACAGATGAAGGTCTGAGTTGAGTGTTTTCGAAGAAGATATCATAGTTGTGTGGAAGATTGTGTCGAGTGGAGAGATGGAGGAATTGAGTTTTGGAGGCATTGAAAAAACCATGTTCTCTCTGCCCCAATTAGAAATACGAGATAGATCAGAGGTCAGCTGCTCCAAGGCAACCCTCCTTGCGTCTAGTAACTGTTGTTGAGAGGGGCGCCTTTCAAATTGAAAAGAGTAATGAAGGGTGGAGTCATCAGCATAGGAGTGGATAGGAGATGAAGTAACAGAGAGAAGATCATTAATGAATAGTAGAAAAAGTGTTGGGGATAGGACAGATCCTTGAGGAACACCACTGTTAATAGATTTAAAGATAATATATATATATATATATATATATATATATATATATATATATATATATATATATATATATATATATATATATATATATATATATATATATATATATATATATATATATATATATATATATATATATATATATATATATATATATATATATATATATATATATATATATATATATATATATATATATATATATATATATATATATATATATATATATATGTTTGTTTGTTTTTGAGCGAGCGAGTGTTAAAACAAAATAAACATGAAAGTGTGTGTATGGGGGGGAACCCGTGTGTAAGTGTGGGTGTGTGAACATGAGTAAGTGTGTAAGTGTTTGTGTGAGAGGTAGAATGTCAGTGTGTGTAAGTGTGGCAGTGTGTGAATTATGAATGAGTGTGTGTTGAGTGATTGTTTGAGTGCTTGTGAATGGTTGTGGGTGAATACATGAATGTGAGTGAATGAGTGTTTGTTATGTGTGTGGATGTATGTGTGAGTGAATGTTTGAAACAAAGCAATTGCGAATTGTTGTATAATTTTTTATATTAATATGAATGTTAATTATATAAATTTGTTAAGATTGCATTTTTTTTTTTTTGTTGTAAATTTTGATATTTGGTGTTGCGAAACGTTGAAAATTTGTTTCACTCAAAAAGAAACTTTTTAAAAGAGAAAATTTAAATGTAAAACGTCAAAAAGATTTTGAATTTTCTTTAATATTCATATTTTATTTATTTATTTAGTTTTTTTATTTTTATTTGTTTTATTTTTGTTGTTGTTTTTTTTACAGGAACTCATTAACGATGTTGGTGAAGTCAAAAAGAGTTCCAAAGTGAAAAGAACTTCAAGAAGTAAACCTGTGACGTCAGTAACACGTGATCAAAGCCTTAAAAAGAGTTCTCTGGAAAACCTCAGTTGCAAATTTTGTAATTTTAGTTTTAAAAGCAAAAATGAGTTGAAAAGCCATTTAAAAAAACATGAAAAAAGGAAGTTTAAATGTGCCCATTGCAGTTATGAAAGTTTTAAGAAAGGAAACTTAAAAATACACTTGGTTACTCATGAAAATATTAAGTTATTTAAATGTTCTCACTGCTCCTATGCATGTAATCGGAAAGGAGATTTAAAAAAACACATGCTTACACATGGTGATGAAAAGCTATTTAAATGTTCTGACTGCTCCTATAAATGTAGTCGAAAAGGAAATTTAAAAAGACACATGCTTAGACATTCAAATATAAAATTATTTAAATGTTCTGATTGCTCCTATGAATGCAGTCTTAAAAAAAACTTAAAAAGACACATGCTTGTTCATGGAGATGTAAAGTTATTTAAATGTTCTCACTGTGGCTATAAATGTAATCAGAAAGAAAACTTAAAAATTCATATGCTTACACATTCAAATGTAAAGTTATTTAATTGTTCTCACTGCAGCTATGGATGCAATCGTAAACATAGCTTAAAAAGTCACATGCTTATACATGAAAATGTATAATAAGCTTATGATAGCTTTCCCCACAGCTGGATAAAGGAAGTCTTGAAAATCAATAAGATAAATGATACCAATATAGATTTTATGTGAAGGAATGGAAAATCAGTTTAAGATTAAATCATGAAAAGGGATGCATAGAAATATAAAAATAAAGAGAGGCATCTTTCAAGGGGACACTAACACCATTGTTGTTTGTGCTCGCCATCAACTCATTAAGTAACCTCATAAACAACTTAGAAAATTGGTACAGAGTTAATGCAAGAAATGAAAATAAGTTAAGTATTATATCCCGCCCGTTTTGCATGGATAACCTAAAATTGTTTGCTCCAAATAAAGAAGAAACCACCACACAAATGAAGGTAGTTAAAGAATTCTCAAATGACATAAATATGCAATTTAAATTAGAGGAATGTCCATTCCTCGCATCTAAGAGAGGAAGGAGGATAAGAAAGTGAAAATATCACACTGGACCAAACCACCATCACTCAGTTAGACCAGGAAAGCACATATAATTTATCTGGGAATTGAAGAATCTGAAAAAGTCGAACATAAGAAAATGAAAGAAAAATTAAAGAAAGACTATTTAAAAAAGGATGAAATTAAAATTGAAATGGGAGTTAAGGGCCAAAAACAAAATTGAAGCCATAAAAACATTTTCTGTTCTTATCTTTCACAGCTGTGGGATGATAGAATGGTACCACGAGGATCTAAATCAGCTTGATATCTCAACCCGAAAAATGTTGAATGCGCACAAAATGATATACAAGGGACAGATACTGTCAAGAATGTACAGTGAACGTAAAGGAGGGGGAATGGATCAAGTTTACAAGAAGGAAATTATAGGAATAGGGAAATACCTACCTGGAAATTTCAACAAAGAAATTCATACAGTTGGGTTTGCTTGCATGAAAGAAATAAACCAGACTCAACCTCCATCATAAAAAAGAAGAGAGACTACTTACAAGTATACAATATAACTAATCAGGTCCAGGGATGGGAGGAAAAATCATCAAAGGCATGGATGAGATTCCTTAAAGATAGATACGGGGAGGAAAGAAGGCAGAAACACATAAATCGATGGAAAAACCAAGTGATGGTTAAACAGTTCAAAGAACTATTGAAAGAGCCACTCATGGACAAGGAAAAATCAGTGGAAGTCTGGGATAGGACAGTGTAGAAAGGCGTATTGCAAGTGCCCTTATTGGAGGAAGTATGCAACGGAAGAGTTCAGAAGAGCAATGTCCATTGTAATAGTGATAGTATTTATAGTGACCCAACAATTTGACGGGCAGAAGAGACTGGATAGAATTAGCGAGTGCGGAAAAGTTGATAAGACGAAAAGCTCTAGATTCCACCTTTTCAAAGAGCTATACACGAGTGCCATTATTTAGTAAAACCACCTTAGATTGTGAGGTGTACTCTATGCAGGGGCGAACAGCACCCGCCATAAAAGATCAAGTAACTGGAGTGGCGTGAAGAAATAACGAAGGTTCCTCAGAACACCTAACCTCTTATAAGCTTGTTTAGAAAGAGAAGTAATGCGATCTTTCCAAGAAAAAAGAAATTCCAATGATTTAAGGAGAGATGAAGGTTTGAGTTTTGTGTTTTCGAATAAAATATATATATATATATTATATATAGCTTTGGTAGCTATCTCTTCATCATTACCACACAAGTTGACTGAAAATCTCTAAATCTGGTTCTCAACTTTTTTTGTTACGTTTCCTTTAACTTTTGTTCAGAAGATAATTACCCTTTCCCAACATAATCGAACTCATTAACTCAAAAGGTATTAGAAATATTTTTATATTTTCTTTAAAGCAGACAAACCTAAATATTATATTCAAATATCTATATTAAATGTATATTTCTATTTTGGAAGGTGAATGTTTTACATGGGTTTGGGAGATCATCTTGCACTTATGGGAAGGATCCAAAGTCGAAATAATTTTTATTTTCATCCGATTCTCCTGAAAATTTCAGTATATATAGCTTTTTTCCCGACGAAAAAACTCCATTCCTAACGTTTTTACGAGAGATTTTAAGTTTAGGAGTAATTTTTTTGAAATTTAAGGTATGTTTAAATCTACGGTGAAGCCCCATAAAAAATTTTTTTGATCTCAAACTTGGTGTGTATATTCAAAAATCTATTGGCTACAAAAACTTCTTACTGAGTTTTGATGTGTGCATAACAGAAAACAGGTTATATGCCCTTACTTGACCAGGTGTCGAAATTTTTTTTTTTCAATTTTGAAAAATTCACACATTCGGACAAAAAAATTAAAAAAAAAAAAAATATGGATTGGACGTCTTTGAAAATTGGATATTGTTTAAAGGAGGGATAGATCTAAAACTTTTATTTAAAACACTTTTAAAATCTATTTGTCTGATTCGAGATACAGCTTATCGAAAATGGCCGAATTTTCGACGAAATTTCAAATTTTCCAAATTTTGAGAGGCTGTATCTCAAATCAAACAATTAGTTTTTAAAAGTGTCCTAAATAAAAGTTTTAGATCCATCCCTCCTCTAAACAATATCCAATTTTAAAAAAAATTAGAAACATCAATTTTTTTTAATAAATTTTTTTCTCCGGAAGGGTATGTTTTTTTCAATTTTTTTTTCAAAAAAAATTTGAACTTCTATAATCAATAACTATCAGTACTTTTCCCAAATGTTTTGTTTCTAATTTGTAGAAATTGGGGCTAAGAATGTACAGGGGAGTTTTTGGATCATTCTGACCATATTTTACCACTTCTATTTAATCTCTTTTTGAATTTTGACCCCCTATTACTAGTAAACCGTTAGAAACTCAGAAAAACGTCAGAAATCAATAGTTCTTAGATTTAAAAAATGCATATATATTGTAAATTTCAGCTCAATAGCTCAAATAATAAAAAAAAAGTTTCGACTTTGGCTCCTTCCCTTATCAAAACTGAGTGAAATGGACCTGAAAACCGTAAAGAAACAATTTTTATTAACAAACTAATAGAATTTATGTCTTTCAAGGTACAAATTTAATTCAATGTTAACCTGTATTCCAGTTAAACTACCAGCAGCATTCGACAAAATAATCTTAATAGATGTCAAAATGAGCGTTTTATTTGTTAAAGAAGGCGTATCTACTGAATAAGAATTGCTTTTCGAAACTTGGTTGGATTAGTTATATAACTGTGATGAGGAACCAGGGTCGTGATCCCCGTTTTGGATGGAGTCGGATTATTTTAAAATGATGGAGTCAGACTGGGAATCAGAGTTAAGTGACTTTGACTCGAACAAAAGTTTATCAAAAGGAAAAATAAAAGAAATCCTTCAACAATAAATATAAACATTTTATAACTGGGGTAAATCCATATAACAATTTCTAGTTATTATTAATAAGTTAAAAAATAAAAAGTTTTAAAAATTGTTTCTGTATTTGGCTTGAGCTGCGTTTCTTCGTTGCTCATTTTTATGAATCATTTTATGTCGAAAATTTTTGTCTTGTGCTTTTCCGTGGTTCGTATCTTCTTTATCTGAAAAGCACAGTTAAATTTACATTATTATATGAAAATTCGTCTATAACCGTAAAGATTGAAGATACAATCTTCATTAAAATATAGAACAGAGTCCAATATTAAATTTTTTTTAAATTTTTTTTTTTTTTTTTTTTTTTTTTTTTTTTTTTTTTTTTTTTTTTTTTTTTTTTTTTTTTTTTTTTTTTTTTTTTTTGGGGGGAAATTTGACCCTTTTTCAAATCGATGTTGGGGAGAAACCATTTTTCGGAATGATCTGAAATTTGGACTGTATGTTCAGAATTTTATGGGCTACAAAAGCTTCTAAAAGATTTTTGCTCCCAGAGTTAGAGAAAAAAAAATTTATTAGTCCAAGACTGACCAACTGTAGAAAAATATTTTTTTTTTTTAAAACTACTACAATTCTTATTTTTGGTAGGTGTAGGGATGGGGCTACAAATTCTTCTCTATTCTTTATTCGATCCGAATCGTTTGTTCCGAGAAAGAGCCCCTCAAACAAGGTCCATTTTTTTAACAATTTTCAAAAACTCCCAAAGTTTGAGAGTCTATATCTCGCTTCAACCAAATAGCATTTAACAATGCACTAAATAAAAGTTCCCTCTCCCTCCTCTAAACAATATTCAAAAATAAAAATATTAAAAGGTAAGAGTTTTTTTTCAAATTTTTTCTCCAGAAGGGTAAGGTTTTTGCAAAAAAAATTTCAAGAAAAAATTCGAGTGCTTTTAACTTTTTTTCTAGACGCGATATCAAAACTGGGGGTTAAGATTGTTCAGTTAAATTTTTAGCTCATGTGGACCAGTGGTTTGACCCCGCTATTCCTTTTTTTTCAACTTTAACCCCAAATAACTTTCAAACAGTTACAGACTCAGAAAAAAACTTTAAATCAACCTAGAACACGTCGGGAAAAATGCAGAAAACTTGAAAACTTCAGCTCAATCGATCAACAAATTTTTAAAAAAAAATTTAAGATTTGAACCCTGTCGTTATTAAAAAAAAAAAAATGTTAAAAAAAAATATTAAAATTCTTTTTTAAAAAAATGAGTGATATTAATCTAATAATAAAAATATGAGAGTAAATGATTTTACATTTTCCTCCGTGAAGCCTTCGTCCACTCGCATCATCACTCTCTTGGCCACCCTGTCTCCATTGTTTCCCACTGTGTTTATTCGTTTTTGTTGAGCTCTTCTGAGAGTATGACGCTGAACTGTTGTTGGAAGTGTCTTCAGAGCCAACATCGGCAGCTGGAGATTGATACCTGAAAAATGGGATATAAACACTAAGATAACGTACGATAAACTTTTGATTATACAACTGTCCTGTCATACAAAAAAAATCCAACGGTCATACTCCCAATATCTTACCCTTTATTCCTAAACTGTTTATTGAGTCTTCTGCGCTCCATCCTCCTCCGTGTGTCCTCGGGATTCTCACAGAAGGGCTCGAATGAAGGTCTTATAGGATTCCTTTCACCTTGTTGATGGTCATTCATATCTGAAGTATTTTGGTTATCTTCTCTAAACGATACATTTCTACGGGAGCCTCCTCCTCCACCTCTGCTCCTATTGGAATTTGTGAAGGAGAGTGACTGAGATGAGTTCCATTCCTCGCCTCTTTCAGCATAGACACGTCTTTGTGAGGCGTTGGCTCTGAAATTGCAAATGAATAGTAATACTAGACACGAGAACTGATGGTGAATATTCGAGGACTGGAGCGGTTGGAGTTTGTTACTTAAGGTAAGGATAATAATACATAAAAAGATGACATTGCAAAATTACCTTTTAAATTTTTCTCCTTTGAAGTTACCCCCTTCAGAATGAGGAGATTTGCCTTTTCCTGCATATGAAGACCCTTCATCAACCCCTTCTGCCATTTCCTCTTGGGTGTGAAACTCCGACTTTTCTTGCTGTGTTTCTTCCTCATCTTCCTCGTCAAAGAAATTCAAGGATGGGGTGTTAAGGGCACCGCGTCCCCTAATGGTCGGTATCCTAATAATAATAATAATATATATATATATATATATATATATATATATATATATATATATATATATATATATATAATAATAATATATTTTATTTTTTTTGTCAAGAAGCAAATTTACGCAAGACACAAACAAAACATTTCGAGAGCACCTTTCAAATCGCCGCCCATCGGCAGCGAAACTGTCCACATCTCCAGCCTCATTATCAGCGTAGGTATCGTCGTACTCATCATCATAAACGGCCTCAGACGTCGAAAGTCCTGCCAACGAAGTGTACTTCTCTTCGTCTTCGTAAATGCTGTAACCGTGACTCCATTCGTATTGTTCAACAATGTTTTTCATCTGAAATAATTTTTAAAAAAATCACAATAATAATTAAAATCCCTATCAGCAGCTAGCTAGCTAGGCTCTCTCTCTCTCATTATTATTATTATTACAGTATCTTTATACATTCACCTTCAGATGGAATATCTTTCAAAAAAAATTTCTGCCCCCCATCGCCCACCCCACAGGGCAAGCAATTCCAATCAAGTTTTAGTATTTTTTTTCTTCTTGCTTGTTTTTAAATTGCTAATCCTCCTTCTGCGTACTATACTTCGTCTTTTAAAATAACATCCCCCTCCATTATTATTACACTTTTTTTATATAAAATAGAATAAATGAAAGAACAAACCTTCTGCGTGAGATCAGGATCCTTTTCGTATAAGTTTCTTGAAGGAGCAGCCTTCCCCTTATGAATTTTTTCTTTCCTCACATTTGCAGGTTTTCTGAAGACGTCAAACTCGTCGTCGTCGTAAATGTTCAAACGGTTAGAAAGGGTTCCGCATTCATAGGGTTCTTCCTGGTTCTCAACCAAACTTTCTGTCAGCTAAAATATATATATATATATATATATATATATATATATATATATATATATATATATATATATATATATATATATATATATATATATATATATATATATATATATATATATATATATATATATATATATATATATATATATATATAGCTCCATCATTTTTAAATTACATGCTTCCAGTTTCTGATTAGTCTCAACACCCATTTATTGTATAAGAACTTTAACAAAGATAATAATAATAATATGCTTACTTTTTCCCTTTGTGATAAACTATTTTGAGATGATTCCTCAGACAAGCTCCTGGAGGAAGAGGATGTTGAACTTTCCATAGTCTCTTTCATGCTTCTGTCCAAGGCGTCCAAACATGGTGGTAAATTATCTTCTAAAATAGCATTAAGAACCTCTTCTCCAGAAAAACTATAATACCTGCGAGGGAGGGAAGAAGAGTCACAATAATTAGAGAAGTTATTTAATTATATAAGTTATATAATTTGTGAAATTATATAGTTTTAAGTGTCCACTGTTCAAAGGGCAGTCACCAAAGCATCACAGAAGATGAATGGTCTTCGTGTTGTAAGTGGTTGTGATGTCAAAGAGCTCATAGGAAAAGAGTGGACTCAAACATCGCCTTGAACAAAGGCAGAATAGAGGGAGAGTCCAGAACAATCTCCCAAGCTCCCCAGTGACATATATATATATATATATATATATATATATATATATATATATATATATATATATATATATATATATATATATATATATATATATATATATATATATATATATATATATATATATATATATATACAACTGGGTTTACAGAAAACAGAAAATAATAATAATAGACACACCCACAGTAAGGTTCTGAGAATGGAATCATATTAGCTAGAGGTTAAGATTTCCAGAGATGTGGAGAACCCTTATATGGTGGATTAGAGAGTGATGTGAGTCCAATGTAGCCTCTACTGGGATAGGAAAGAAAGTCCTAGAAACAACTTCCGAGTGTTTAGGTATTTTTGCTGTTTGAGGGGAATTTCCAACCATATCGTCACTCGGAAACCAAAGCCTTTAGCATCCTCTGCCCTATTGGGGGCCAAAAAATATTGGGTGCTAATCCAGAATGATGGTTGTCTCCACCTTCATTTGAAACATTAATTTCATTCTTGATTTAGGAACAATTCTCCTTTCCTCTTAAGCATATATATATATATATATATATATATATATATATATATATATATATATATATATATATATATATATATATATATATATATATATATATATATATATATATATATATATATATATATATATATATATATATATGATAAACCTAATGACGTATGCACCTAAAAATTAATTGCAAATACATTTTGCCAACACCCAAGAAGTTCTCCTCAATCTCTACCCTTGGTGGGGGGCTATGGATATGGCCTCGGAAGAGCCCACCCCAGTTGTCTACATCTGGGTCCCTATGTATCACATGGCACGGTACGCACAGCCTATGATTATATACCAAGGTTTGGGACAACTTCCCGTGGTTGTAAGTTCCATCCAATGAGTGGACTAATCAAATGTGAAATGAATAATTTTTCATTTGTACTATCATCATATCCCGCGGGAATTGGAAGTCAACATGGACATAAGACACCTACACGTACCGCAGCTCAAAGTATACCAGGAATATGGAATTTGACCCTTAGTAATGGGAACTGGGATACGAACATCAATACATATAGAGAAGAAGGAAAAATAATCCGGGAAAATAGAAAACAAAAAAAATTATAACAGCAATAACAAAATAATGACAGTATAAATAATGACAATAAAAAGCGTTAACAATGAAAAGAAATAATAATAAATTCAATAAAAAAAAACTAGTAATAATAATAATATAAAAAGAGATATTTCGCAGATGAACTTTGAAAAAGGTATCTGAGCCCCTCCCAACACAACAAAGTGGTTATGTTCACGGGGGTTTCCAAATAATAATAATAATAATAATAATACCTTAGACATTCTTTAATAAATCCACTTCCGAGTTCTGGAAAGAGATCTTGAACACCAGACACTAATGACTCCACTTCGACAGGAGAGAGAGAATTAGTTTGTCCAGCATAATACCCATTCATGCCGCTTGTATCACCAAAAGGAACCTTTAAAAAAAATTAAAATCCTCATGACATTGTTTACTCTGTTTCATCTTATATATTGAGAACCTCTATATGTTAAAGATCTTACTCCTTCGTTGGGTAACCACAACTGCCCTACCTCATTCTTTTTCGCTATTTCCTCCTCTTCACTGGGTTCATCACCCTCTTCCAATACCATAGAACTACTCACTTCATTCACGATCGACTCGACAGCTTCTTTGATAAATGTTAGCGTCGTTAAATCAGCTCCTTTTTCCTGTCACCAATAATAATAATAGAAAATCAAAAGGCTAATATGTATATATATGAAAAAATAATTAATAAAAAAATAGATTAAAAAACCTGCATAACAAACCTTAAAATATAAGATATCTGCACTAAGGTCATAACTTGCATTATAGTCTGTGATGAAAACCTTTTCTTCAACACTCGATGTCAGAATATTTGAAAAAGACTCGATCTTTTCGCTCAATGTTTTTGCATTCAAGTCACTAAAAAGGAAAGAAAGAAAGACCATCACAATTGAAGTTAAGTAAAATCTTTACAGAAAATAAAGACTCAAGACCTAAGCCTCTAAAATATCAACTTAAAGTGGTGGTGACCAACCCATTGTGATTTCATTTAAAAGTACGATAATGAAAAATTATTCAGTAGGTCGCAAAATTTTAAGATAAAAAATATTTAACATTTCAACCATAAATATCTTAAATAATTAAATGGTATGTCTGGCAGTGCAACATATGATCACAATAACATGTTATTAGAATGTCATGTAATTAATAAGACAAAATGAGGCAATTAGGATAGCGTGTTGAAATAAGTTTAATCTATTCTTTTAAGCAAATTAATTCTAAATGTTTAAATTTTTTTTAATTTTTTTTTTTTTTTTTTTTGCTTACCTTGCATCTTCCTTTGGCGAAAGACAAATATAATTAAGTATTTCTCTGAAGATGGTAAGGATAGACAACCTGACGACATCCAATTTCTCCCTCAATTCCCGCTTAATCGCCAATTCTTCTAGCTGCATGTCTTTATCAGTTGAAAGATGGTCAACTAGTTTGGGAACAGCACGTTCATAAAATGATGATAACCTATCAAAAATAAAATTTAATCATAACTTAATTTCATCAATGGCTCCATCAGACAAAGGAACACTTTGTATCCAGTCATTTTAATTCTTCTTTTTGATATGAATGAAATATAAATTAAAAATCTAACTAAAAATCATTAACCACACACAGTTTTCAATAGGATAGAATATTAGCATGAGTTTTATCTATATATCCATCCACATCTTTCAAATTAATCTACAATAAAAAATTGAAATAAAGAGAATTATGTATTATTATTTTCCTTTATAACTCGAGAGAGGATTTAAAAATGATAATTAAATTGATAACTTAAAGGCCAAAATCACAAGATACCAAAAGGGTTATTTAAAAGGCCAAAATCACAAGATACCAAAAGGGTTATTTAAAAGGCCAAAATCACAAGATACCAAAAGGGTTATTTAAAAGGCCAAAATTACAAGATACCAAAAGGGTTATTTAAAAGGCCAAAATCACAAGATACCAAAAGGGTTATACCTAAGTTCAAAGTCTTTTACATGGAATGTTTCGCAAGCTTTTGGAAATATAGTGAGGAATGCTTGTAAAGAACAAAAAGAATCCATCATGTATTCAATGATATCTCCCAATTCCTCCAAACTCATCTTGGACTCTTCAGAAGCTAGTGAACAAGGTACAAGCATACCTTCACTAACGCCCAACTTCTCCTCCAGGTTCTTAAGGACCTGCAAAATTAAACACAAAAAATCAGGTTGGTTACAAAGAACAACTTGTGAATTGCAGTAACATGATAAAACTGAACATATAGATTTTGATCAATGAACACACCCACATTTTGAACATTGAACACACCCACACTTTATTGAAAGTCCTTCTCTCTATAGCACTAAGCCTTTTAAAACACTTCACACTTAGTAAAGCTAAATTTTAGACTAGAATGCAAACATAAGACATTTAACACCTGAATAAAAAAAATTACTTGTGAAAAATACTTCCAGATAATAAAAACTTAAAATTACTTGTGAAAAATACTTACAAATCACTTACCGAAAAGAGAGAGAGAGAAAATTCACTAAGGTCATTATAATATTTGGGTTGATGAGTAAAAACACAACTTAAAAGTCGCTCGAGTAAAGGACTATTTGAGATACCATACAAAATACAAAGATCAAGAATTTTACAAATGTCATAAATAAAATTATCATAGATTAGGTCCCCAAATACGGAAGGCGTGATGTAGTCATTCTGAAACAATAAATAAATAAATTGGATAACATGAATCTGACGAAGAAAACTACAATAACATAATTATTTGAAGATAAAAACATTATGAAATTTTATAACAAAAAATCTCCCTATAACATTT